>NEEE01029163.1:0-20129 GCA_002278615.1 Pogonus chalceus
TATATATATATATAATTTACTCACTTTCAATAGCTTGGACAATACTACAGTATCGGAAGGGATCTCCTGTAAACCCTGGTTGACAATTACATTGTGGCAAATGATTAACAACTTGACATTCTGCATTTTGGCCACATGTGCCTGGACAAGGATCTTTACATTTATTTCGTATGCAAGCGCGATTTGATGAGCAATCAGAATTTAAAATACATTCTGGACGACAACCTTCATATGGGTTTCCTACATATTCTGGCAAACATATACATGAACCTGCTTGATTCTGTTCTTTACAAATAGCATTTGCACCACACGGTGAAGGTACGCAAGGTGTTAATTTTTCTTGTATAACAACTGGTTGAGATGCAATACAATTGAAGAAAGGATCACCGTTATATCCAGGTTTACAGTAACAATTTGCAGTATGACTTATAACTCGACATTCTGCATTTGCAGCGCAACTTCCAATACAAGGATCTTTACATTTTTGGTTAATACAAGCTAAATTAATAGAACATTCACTATTGCTTATACACTCTGGTCTACAATTTGGTGGACTACCGAGGAATGCAGGTAAACATGAACAAGACGGAGAATCATTTATAATTTGACATAATGAATTGGGTCCGCAAGGTGAGGGTTGGCATTTATCAACTGGTGGTGCTTGAACTGCCGCTAAAATATTTTTATATATTTTAATAAAATGCTTTATATCAAAAATTTACTAAGGCTTACGTATTTGAGAGCATCTTAAGAATGGATCTCCAGTGTAACCAGAAGGACAACTACATATTGGATTATGATTAATAACTTGACATTTTGCTCCCACTCCGCAAGTTCCAAGACATGGGTTAATACATTTTTGATTCATACATGCTTCAATTTGACTACATTCAGCGCTTACAACACATTCTGGTCTACAAGCAGGTGGTGTACCTAAGTAACCAGGTACACAAGAACAAACTGCTTGGTTATTTATTTCCCGACATTGACTATTCGGGCCACAAGGCGAAGGAGAGCATGGATTTTTAGGTAATTGTACTATGAAAAAATGAAAAATACAAAGTAAAAAAAGAACTACATGATTTATAAGTAAGTTATCTTACTTGGAATATTTTTGCATTGAATAAAAGGATTTCCGTTATATCCAGATGGACAAGTACACATTGGAATATGATTCACAACTTCACAATTGGCATTTTGACCACATGTACCAGGACATGGATCTTGGCATTTATTTTTCATACAAGCTTTGTTTTGTGGACAGTCGTTACTTAAAACACATTCTGGACGACAACCAGAATATGGATCTCCATGATACTCAGGTAAGCAAGTACAAATTCCATCTAAACAATTACTGTTTGGACCACATGGATTTGGACTACAAGGATTTTTTTCTTGAATAACCGCTAAAATTTTTGTAAATTAACACAACGTTTATGAATGCTTATTAATATTAAAAAAGCAACTTACGTTCCGGTAATTTAGGAACACAATTCGTAAATGGATCACCTGTAAATCCTTGAGGGCATGTACAGACAGGAATATGATTAATAACATTACATTGGGCACCTATACCACAAGATCCAGGGCAAGGATCCCTACATTTATTTTGCATACATGCTTGATTGCTTGAACAATCAGAATTTATAACACACTCAGGCCTACAGTTTGGAGGAGTGCCAATGTAATTTTGAAGACATGAACAACTTGAATGACCATTAATTGATCGACACTGAGAGTTCGGACCACATGGTGAGGGCATGCAAACGTCTATATTTATACTTTGCACTGATGGTATTTCAGGTACTATAATTTTAATAATATTTTATTGTATATTTGTTTTTTTATTAATAAATTTGATAAAATCTTTTCAACTTACTTATAACAGGGTAACATGTAGTAAATGGATCACCAGTATATCTTTCAATGCAGCGACAAATTGGACTATGATTCATTACGGAACATTTTGAATTACGTCCACATGCACCCTGGCATGGATCTACACATTTTTGATTAACACAAGCTTTATTTAATGGACATTCTGAACTAACGACACATTCAGGTCTACAAGCTGGAGGGCTTCCGGTATAACTTGGTAAACATGAACATACACCTTGACTATTTATTTGTCGACATTGACTATTTGGTCCACAAGGCGATGGAACACATGGATTTACATTTTCAGGACGTACCACTAATGAAATTGATTTATAAGTTAAAACGGAACAAAAAGAAAACCAAATATACCTTACATTCAACTGGTTGAACGTTACAAAATCTAAATGGATCACCAGTAAATCCATTGCGACAAACACATTGTGGTAAATGATTTATAACAGTGCAATCTGCATTTTGACCACAAGTACCAGGACAAGGATCTTTACATTTATTTTGAATACAGGCTGTGTTTGAAGAACAATCTGTATTCAAAACACATTCTGGCCGACATCCCTCATACGGATTACCTATATAGTCTGAAATACAACGACAAGAACCAGCTCCATTCTGTTCTTTGCAAATTGCGTTTGAACCGCATGGAGAAGGTGTACATGGAGTTGATTTTTCAATCGATTGTATTTTTTTTAATTCACACACATTAAATGGATCTCCAGTATAACCCACGATACAAATACAATTAGGTGTATGACTAACAACACGGCATTCCGCATTAATGCCGCAAGTTTCCTTACAAGGATCGCGACATTTGTTATTAATACATGCCAAATGGCTTGAACATTCGCTATTGCTAGCACATTCTGGACGACAATTTGGAGGTGAACCAATAAATTCAGGTAGACAAGAACAAGATGGTGTTTCTCCTGCGATTTGGCACTGAGAATTTGGTCCACACGGTGAAGGTAAACATGGATTGATTGGTCTTGATGGAATTTCGGCTATGGAAATATATAAAAATATATTTCAATAGGAAGTTTGAAAAAACAGTTTTAATTAATATTAGAAGATTCTTACGTATTGGCTGGCATCTAATAAATGGATCTCCTGTATATTTTGAAGGACAACTACAAATAGGATTATGACTGACAACTTGGCATTTGGCTTCAAATCCACATGTCCCTGGGCATGGATTTATACATTTTTGATTAACACATGCCTTATCAAGTGCACATTCAGAACTAACGACGCATTCTGGTCGACAAGTAGGAGGACTACCTATATATCCCGGAACACATGAACAAACTGCTTGTCCATTAATTTCACGACATTGGCTGTTGGGACCACAGGGCGATGGATTACAAGGATCTGATTTAATTGTAGCTACTATTAAACGACAGTCGATAAAAGCATTTCCACTAAAACCTTCTAGGCAACTACACATTGGTATATGATTGATAACAGAACATTGAGAATTAAGCCCACATGTTCCAGGGCAAGGGTCAATACATTTATTTTTAATGCATGCCTTGTTTTTATTACAATCAGAACTAAGTACACATTCTGGACGACATCCTATATAAGGATCTCCTTGATAATCTAATAAACATGTACATATTCCGTTATTACATTGCGCATTTGAACCGCATGGTGAAGGATTGCATGAATCTTTTTCTATAGCTTCTGCTAAAAAATTTAAATATAATTTTTAAATTTATGTAAACCTAATATTAAGGCGTGTAAAACACTTACTCTCAACTGGTTTAGAATAACAATTATAAAATGGATCCCCAATATACCCTTCATTGCAAGTACATACAGGGATATGATTAATAACATTGCACTGAGCATTTATTCCGCAAGAACCAGGGCAAGGATCTCTACATTTTTCTCTTATACAAGCTTGCATGCTTGAGCATTCAGAGTTTATTGAACATTCTGGTTTACAATTGGGTGGAATACCTATATAATTTTGTAAACAAGAACATGATGGGATTTCACCGATATTTTGACATTGTGAATTTGGCCCACAAGGTGATGGTATACAGGGATTAATGGTGACTTGTTCTACTTCAACTGGAACTAAATATCAAGAAAAATATAAGAAATCAAATTTCTAGTTAAAATTGATATGTATAAACTTACGGGGTATAATGAAACACCGTGAGAAAGGATCCCCAGTAAATCCAGTTTTACAACTACAAACAGGACTATGTTTGATAACAATACATTTTGTGTTTAATCCACAGGTTCCTGGACATGGATCTATACATTTTTGGTTTATACAAGCTTTATTTTGAGGACATTCAGAACTAACAACACATTCAGGTCTACAATTTGGTGGGCTTCCTGTATATTGTGGTAGGCAAGAACAAACTGCTTGTTTATTGATTTCTCGACATTGACTATTAGAACCACATGGAGATGGATTACAAGGGTTATTATCTTGAGGCTTATTTACTATGAAAACAAAAGATAATATAAAATAACATGTTTAATAACATGATATTTTGAAAATACTTACATTCAACAGGTTGAATACTACAATATCTAAATGGATCGCCAATATATCCAGAAACACACGTACATTGAGGCAAATGATTAACAACTTGGCAATCTGCGTTTTGGCCACATGTACCTGGGCAAGGATCCTTGCATTTATTTTGTATGCAAGCGCGATTTGAAGAACAATCTGAATTTAAAACACATTCAGGACGACAGCCTTCATAAGGATTTCCAATATAATCTGATAAACAGGTACATGAACCTGCTCCATTTTGTTCTTTACAAATCGCATTATTACCACAAGGGTTTGGAATACAAGGTGTTTGTTTTTCAGAAATAACTGAAATTTGTTGCGGTGTGCATTGGATGAATGGATCGCCAATATACCCATTAAAACATATACAATTAGGAGTATGACTGATAACACGACACTCAGCGTTAGCACCACAAGTACCAGCACATGGATCCCGACATTTTTGATTTATACACGCTAAATGATTTGAACATTCACTATTGCTTATACATTCAGGTCGACAATTCGGTGGACTTCCAATATATTCCGATAAACATGAACAAGATGGTAATTCATTAATATTTCTACATTGAGAATTCGGGCCACACGGTGACGGTACACAAGGACTGACTGGAAGGGAAGGTGGTCTTTCTGCTATATAAACAATATTTATATGAAATTACATATGCTTCTTATATAAATAAATTCAGTTTTTATCTTACGCATTAAAATACATCTGATAAATGGATCTCCCGTATATTTGTTTCTACAACTACAAATCGGATTATGATTAATAACTTGGCATTCAGCATTAACACCGCAAGTTCCAAGACATGGATTAACACATTTTTGATTTATACAAGCTTCATTAAGCCTGCATTCAGAGCTAACAACGCATTCAGGACGACAAGTAGGAGGACTACCAACGAATCCAGGAACACATGAACATACTGCTTGTTCATTAATTTCACGACATTGACTATTAGGACCACACGGCGAGGGTAAACAGGGATTGACATTTACTGGTACTAATATAATAAAATGAATAAAAAAATATAACAGTTATACAATGATATGATAAATAACATATTAATTTCATACCAGGAACAGTTTTGCATTCAATAAAAGCGTTTCCAGTAAAACCGAACGGACAACTACACATAGGGATATGATTGATTACATCACATATCGCATCCCGTCCACAAGTTCCAACACATGGATCAACACATTTACTTTGTATACATGTTTTAGTTCTGGGACAATCACTATTAAGTACACATTCAGGTCTACAGCCTACATACGGGTCTCCTCTATAATCTAATGTGCAAGTACAAATTCCATCATTACATAAAGCATTGGGTCCACAGGGATTAGGATTACAAGAATCAGATTTTTCAACAATTGCTATAAAAAAGATTATAAGATACGTTGAAGAATTAAAATTTCTATTGTTCAACAACTTACGTTCAGGTGGAATTAAAATGCAACTAGTAAATGCATTACCAGTAAATCCTATCGGGCATGTACAAATTGGGGTATGATTTATTACATTACATTGTGCACCAATACCACAAGATCCTGGACAAGGATCTACGCATTTTTCTCGGATACATGCTTGACTACTTGGACATTCTGAATTTATAACGCATTCTGGTCTACAATTTGGTGGTCTACCAATATAATTTGAAAAACAAGAGCACGAAGGTAACCCATTAATTTCTTTACATTGTGAATAAGGGCCACATGGTGAAGGTGTACAAGGGTAAGATTTATAATTCTCTTCGATTAGTGCTGGTGGAGCTATAGTAAAAATATATGGAAATATGCTTTATTTATTTCTATTATGCGAAATAACTTACGAGGTATGGTATAACATTTAGTAAATGGATCTCCAGTATATCCAGTTCGACAACTACATATTGGACTATGATTTATAACATTGCATAATGCATTAACTCCACATGTACCCGGACATGGATCAATACATTTCTGATTAACACAAGCCTTATTTTGAGAGCACTCTAAGCTAAGGACACATTCGGGTTTACAATTTGGTGGACTTCCAATGTAAGTTGGTAAACAAGAGCATACAGCTTGGCTATTTATTTCACGGCATTGGCTATTTGGTCCACAAGGTGACACTTTACATGGATTTTTATCTTCTACTCTCGGTACTAAATTTAAAATATTCAATTAAAATATTCTATAAGAATATTAGGACAAATCTTACATTCTGGAATGAGATTGCAATATTGGAAGGGGTCACCAGTATATCTAGTATAACAAGAACATTGCGGTAAATGATTTATAACTAGACATTCCGCATTTTGTCCACAAGTTCCTGGACATGGGTCTTGGCATTTATTTTTAACGCATGCACGGTTTGAAGTACATTCAGAGTTTATTGTACATTCTGGGCGACAACCTTCGTATGGGTTTCCAATATATTCAGGGAGACATATACAAGATCCAGCATTATTTTGCTGTCTACATTGTGTGTTGGCACCGCATGGAGATGGATTACATGGGTCAAACTTTTCAACTGTCAGGGCTTGGACTAAAAAATAGTATAATTTTTTATTTCATCTAAGAATACCTTTCCGTATTTTATAAGCATATTATTGGGTGGATAGGGCAGTAATAGTTGCTTATTAAATGTCTATATTTATGTATAAAAATAAACCACGCAGAAGCAAATTAATAGGGTTTGGGGAATTGTAAAATTATTTTGCTAGCCTAACAAACGAGTCATTTTAATATAAGTCATAATATTATTCAATTATATCTAGTTAATAGCAAATATTTTGGCTTGATTATATTGCAGTAGCTTAAGCTTGTTGATTTGTTGAAGGACTTATTGCTTACCTGAAAGTCCTTTTATTATTTATTATAAGCATGCAAATGAATTAATCATGCACACATTCATTAATCTAAGTAAACTCATTGTAAATGAATCGAGAATCATTATATATATATATACAATAAATTAAAGACATTACTTTTATGTATGATTATACTATTTAATATTATTTTTAAATACTTTTTGTATATAAATAATTTCTCATTATACAAATTTATATAAAAAAAACATGCAATACGAATCCTACCTGGAACAGGAACACAGCCAGTAAATGGATCGCCAGTATATCCTGGACTGCAGGAACAAATTGCATTATGATTCACAACACTACACAATGCATTAACACCACATGATCCAGGACATGGGTCTTTACACTTTTGATTAATACATGCGAGATCACTAGAACACTCCGGATTTATAGTACACTCGGGTCTACAATTCGGAGGCACACCGATAAAATTAGGTGAACATGAGCAGGCGGGACTTTCCCCTCGGACCTGACATTCACTATTAGGCCCGCACGGTGTCGGAATACACGGATTTGTTTGTGGTGGTACACTTGGAATAACTTCTGGTAGGCGGTAACATCTAGAGAATGGATCACCAGTATGACCTTGTGCGCAACTACAAATTGGATTATGATTTACTACTTGACATCGGGCATTTTGGCCACAAGTACCAGGGCATGGATCGTTGCACTTATTATTAAGACAGGCTTCAGTAAGTGGACATTCAGCACTTACAATACATTCTGGTCTGCAACTTGGCGGACTACCTATTTGTCCTGGTTGGCAAGAGCATACTGCAACATCATTAACAACGCGACACACACTATTCGGACCACAAGGTGATGGATTACATGGTTCTTTTGGAATCACTTTAGCTTTAATTGGTCGACAAATAACAAATGGATCACCTTCAAAGTCTTGTGGACAACTACATGTTGGAATATGATTTATAACATTACACTCAGCATTTTGACCACAGGTATTAGGGCATGGATTTATACATTTCTGATTGCTACAAGCTTTATTAGGAGAACATTCTGTATTTGTTGTGCATTCTGGTCGGCAACTAGCATATGGATCTCCAAAATAGTTTCTTCTACATGTACAAATGCCATCATTACAATCTGCATTAGGACCACATGGAGATGGATTACAAGGGTCACTTACGGTTGCTTCAGGTATGTCTGTTAATAAATTAAAAGAATTATAATAAATTTTCTTTTATTAATATGAAAAATATTATTACCAATTTTGGGTGAACATTGTGTGAATGGATCACCAACATATCCAGATATACAAGTACATGTTGGTATATGATTTTGTACCCTACATTCCGCATTAAATCCACAAGAACCTGGACACGGGTCACGGCATTTTTCAGTAATACATGCAAGTTGCGATGGGCAATCCGTATTTACAACACATTCTGGACGACAATTTGGAGGGGAACCAATGTAGTTTTGTAAACATGAACAGGACGGAATATCACCAACATTTCTGCATTGTGAATTTGGTCCACAAGGAGAAGGTAAACAAGGATCTGATTTAGGTGCAGGAGGAGCAACTGGTTCTTGATAACATCTTATGAAAGGATCTCCGGTTAAACCAACAGGACAGCTACATATTGGATTATGGTTTATAACTTCACAATTTGCATTAACTCCACATGTTCCAGTACAAGGATTAGCACACTTAAATTTATGACAAGCTCGATTTTGGGCACATTCTGAGTTAACTACACATTCAGGTCTACAATTTGGTGGAGATCCTGAATATTCTGGTAAACAAGAACATACAGCTTGAGAGTTTACGTTTCGACATTGACTATTTGGTCCACATGGAGATGGATTACAAGGATCAGTTATAGGTATAATTTCTGGAAATAAAATATATAGTATTGAAAATATTTTTTATTATATAGATGAATGAAATAAAAATACCTGGTTCTCGTTGAATTGTGCATATTGTAAATGGATCTCCTACATATCCTGTATTACAGGTACATGTTGGTACATGGTTTATAACTGAACATTGGGCAAATTGGCCGCAAATTCCAGGACATGGATCTTCACATTTGTTTCTTATACAAGCTTTATTTGTTGGGCAATCAGCGCTAAGGACACATTCTGGACGGCAACCTTCATAAGGATTACCATGATAATCAGGAATACACGAGCATGCTCCTGCTCCATTCCTTTGTTTACAAACAGCATTTGCTCCACACGGAGATGGTTCACAGGGATTACTTATTTCTTCTAAACGAAAAACATTTTTATTTATTTTACTATTTAAACTAATGAATTGAAATTAACTTACGTTGTTGTACTATACACATTACAAATGGATTTCCTGTATATCCAGATGCACATGTGCAACTTACAGTATGTGAAATAACTCTACATTCTGCATTTGTTCCACAACTTCCTGGACAAGGATCTATACATATATTTTGAATACAGGCTTTTGTACTAGGGCAATCTGGATTTATAACACACTCTGGTCTACAATTTGGTGGATGACCAATATAATCTCTAATACACTGGCATGAAGGAATACCATTTATATCTTGGCATAAAGAATTTGGTCCACAGGGTGATGGATTGCATGGGTCATTAATATCAACTGGTTTAGTCACTATAATAGGATAACAACTTTGGAATGGATCTCCAGTTTGATCTTCTAAACAACTGCATATTGGACTATGGTTGATTACTTCGCATCGTGCACGTAAACCACAGGAACCAAGACATGGATCGGTACATTTCTGATTAACACAAGCTTTTGTTGGTGGACATTCTGTACTAACAACACATTCTGGTCGACAGGTAGGTGGCGAATTAACAAAGCCTGGAAGACATGAGCATACTGCATGTTCATTTATATCTCTGCATTGACTGTTGGGTCCGCATGGCGATGGATTACAAACATCAATTTTAGGTTCTGGACGTCTTTCCATTATGCGACAAATAGAAAATGGGTCACCAGTTTGTCCTTCTAGACAAGAGCAAACTGGAATATGATTTATTACATCACATTGTGCGTTTTGACCACAAACTCCTGGACATGGGTCTTTACATTTGTTGCGTATACAAGCCTTATCTCTGTTACATTCTGTACTAAGTACACATTCTGGTCTACAAGATTCATATGGGTTACCAATGTACTCTGGGAGACAATTACAAATTCCATCTACGCATTGAGCATTTGGTCCACATGGAGATGGATTACAAGGATCAAAAACATCAGGTGCCACTGTTGTAGGAGGTATTAAAGTACATTGTATAAATGGATCACCTGTATGTTCTTCTTCGCATGTGCATACAGGAATATGATTTACAACATGACATCTTGCCCTATTACCACATGAACCTGCGCAAGGATCTCGACATTTCTGATTAATACAAGCTTGTTGACTACCACATTCAGAACTCAAGATACATTCAGGACGGCAATTTGGTGGACTTCCAGTAAAATCTGGTAAACATGAACAAGCTGGATTTCCGCTAACAAGTTGACACTGAGAGTTTGGACCACATGGTGATGGATAACATGATGGTGGTTTTTCAGTTGGTTCTGGTTTCAATTCCACGGCTAAACAAAAATAAAATATATTTTAAAAACCATGTTAAAATATATGAACAAATGAACTTACGTTGAGGAGAACATCTTGTAAATGGATCACCAGTAAAACCTTGTGGACAAGCGCAAATAGGATTATGATTTTTCGTTGTACATTGAGCTCCTAAGCCACAAGTGTTTGGACATGGGTCTGCACATTTATTATTTATACATGCTTTATTTAGTGTACATTCTGAGCTAACAATACATTCAGGTCTGCAATTTGGTGGACTGCCTATAAAGTTAGCTAAGCATGAACAAACTGCTTGTTCATTAACATTTCTACATTGACTATTTGGACCACAAGGTGATGGTTTGCATAGATCTTCAGGGTAACGAGGTGTTTCTATCAAATAAATTGAATTACAATAATATGTAATTACTAAAAATTTATTTAACACTTACGTGGTACAGGAATTTCTCTACATTGGAAAAATGGATCACCGGTAAATCCAGCTGGACATGTACAAACTGGAATATGATTTACAGTTTGACATTCTGCGTAAGTTCCACAAGTTCCAGGACAAGGATCAATGCATTTATATCCAATACAAGCTAATGACGGTGCACAGTCTGAGTTTATTTCACATTCTCTATGACAACCTTTGTTACTATCATAAGGATCTCCGAAATAATTTGGACGGCAGATACATGCACCAGCTCCATTTTTTTCACGACATTCTGCATTTGGTCCACATGGAGATGGGAAACAAGGTGTTGATGGTGGAGCTCTTTCTGTTGCTATAATTGAATTTAAGTTACGATACATACTTAAAATAAATATAGAATATCTTACTTGGTAGCGGGGCTAATGTACAAGAACTTAGTGCATCTCCTATATATCCCGGTAAACAAGTACATACTGCATTATGATTTATAACTGTACATTTAGCGAAAGTAGCACAGGCTCCTGTACAAGGATCTCTACATTTCTCATTAACACAAGCTAAATTACTAGGGCATTCGGAATTCAAAGTACATTCTGGTCGACAATTTGGAGCACGTCCTATGAAATTAGGTCGGCAAGAGCAAGCAGGTTGTGATCCAATTACACGACATTGAGAATTAGGTCCACAAGGTGATGGATCACATGGATTTTTAGGTGGTGCAGGTGCTAAATTATATAAATAATATAGATATTTGAAAAAATAAAATATAATACATATATCATATAAAATGAAATCGAGTTAATTATAGAAAAGAAAGCTTACGTTCTTCTTTGAGACACCGAACAAATGGATCACCAGTATAGGTTGCCACACAACTACAGATAGGATTGTGATTAACTACCATGCATTTAGCATTTACTCCACAAGTACCAGGACAAGGATCTCCACATTTTTGATTGATGCATGCCTTATCTTGAGCACATTCAGAGCTTACAATACATTCAGGTCTACATGAAGGAGGAGAACCAATATAATCAGGTTGGCAGGAGCAAACAGCATGTCCATTGATTTCACGACATTGACTATTTGGACCACAAGGGGATGGTTGACAAGGATCACTAGGAGGTGCGTCAATAACTAATATAGAAAATAATAAGTTCAAATCAAAAGAATAAGTTACTTCAAAGTAAGATTAAAGATTTATATATGTATTGAATAAAAACTTACCAGGTTCTTCTAACTGGCATAATTGCAATGGATTTCCAGAGTAACCAGGTAAACATGAACAAGATGGTGCATGATTAACCACTCTACATACTGCATTTATTCCACAAGTTCCAGGACATGGATTTTTACATTTGTTGTTCAAACATGCCATAGATTTATCACAGTCTGAATTAATAACACATTCAGGTCTACAACCAGTGTAAGGATCGCCGAAATATTCTGGTAAACAAGAACAGGAACCAGCACCATTTCTTTCCTTGCAAACAGCATTTGCTCCACAAGGTGATGGAGAACATGGATTTCTTGGTATATCTGTTGGTACTGAAATAATAATTATTGCAAAAAAAAATATTTATATATTTAGTTATAATATATTTATATTTAATTGTAAATTGTATTCCATCTTACTTGGTGGAATAGGGGAACAACTGGAAAATGGATCTCCAGTATAACCAGGATTACATTGGCAGACAGGTGCATGCTTAATAACTATACAAGAAGTATGTGGACCACATGATCCTGGACAAGGATCTTTACAACGTTCATTTTGACAAGCTAAATTTCCTGAACATTCTGCATTTATTGTACATTCTGGACGGCAATTCGGAGCACGTCCTATATAATTAGGTAAACAAGAGCATGCTGGCACATTACCAATTACACGACATTGAGAATTGGGTCCACATGGAGAAGGTACACAAGGATTTTCATTTACAACTTCAACAACAGGTCGTTCTAAAATTATAGAAGTAAGAAATAGAAAAGTTATAGATAATAAGTAGAAGCTGTTTTATAATGAATTATCCTTACTTTCTTCAACAATACATCTAGTGAAAGGATCTCCAGTAAAGCCTGGAGAACAACTACAAATAGGATTATGATTTACCACTTGACAACGTGCATTAACACCACATGTACCAGGACAAGGATCCTGACATTTTTGATTAACACACGCTTTATCTTGTGAACAATCAGCACTGATCATGCATTCAGGTCGACATGCAGGTGGTGATCCAATATAATTAGCTTGACACGAACATACAGCGTGTCCATTTATAACTCTACATTGACTGTATGGTCCACAAGGTGATGGTACACATGGGTTTAATGGTGCTTCAGTAACAGCTATGAAAGTAACAGAAGAGAAAATAATTATAAGAATGAAATGAAACAAAAAGATAATAGTTCTTACGAGGTTCAGATATGATATAGCATGCAACAGCTGGGTTTCCACTGTACCCTGGTAGACATGTACATGAAGGAGCATGATTACTAATTTGACATTCTGCATTTATTCCGCAAACTCCAACGCAAGGATCTTTACATTTATTATTTATGCAAGTTTTATCACGCGTACAATCAGAATTTGCTACACATTCTGGTCTACAACCTGTGTAAGGATCACCAAAATATTCTGGTAAACATGCACAAGCACCTACATTATTACGTTCTTTGCAAATTGCATTTGCACCACAAGGTGATGGATTACATGGATTTATTTCTTCTACAGGTTGTACAGCTAAAATATTTTTTAAATTTACAAGTTAATTATTGAATAGATTATATGACCGCTATCTTACATGGAATAACTGAACATCCAGCAAAGGGATCACCCGTATAACCCGGAAGACAATTACAAATAGGAGCATGTTTTATTACTGTACAAGTGGCTTGAATACCACATGATCCAGGGCAAGGGTTCTTACACTTTTCATTTACGCAAGCTAAGTTTCCGGGACATTCAGCATTTATAGTACATTCTGGACGGCAATTAGGTGCACGGCCAATATAATTTGGTAAACATGAACAAGCTGGCGTATTCCCCACAACACGACATTGTGAATTAGGACCACACGGAGAGGGAATACAGGGATTTGAACTAGGTACTTCTATTACTGGCCGTTCTATAATATATCAAAGAGTTTGCATTAGTATTAAGATATGTAAATTTGGAACATTTTAAAGGAAAACCAAATAAAAATAAAAAATTTCATTTAGTTTTTTCTAATCAATATATGAAGCTTACTTTCTTCAATGCATCTAACAAATGGATCACCAGTAAATCCACTTGAACAGCTACATATAGGATTGTGATTGACCACTTGACAACGAGCATTTATACCACATGTACCAGGACATGGATCCTGACATTTTTGATTAATACAAGTTTTATCTTGTGAACAATCAGCACTGATCATGCATTCAGGTCGACATGCAGGTGGGCTACCAATATAATTTGTTTGGCATGAGCAAACAGCATGTTGATTTACAATTTTACATTGACTATACGGTCCACAAGGAGATGGTGAACAAGGATTAATATTTTTCTCTTCTATTACAGCTAAAGTTGAAATAATAAGTAAGTAATAGTAAAGTAAAGTCAGTTTAAATATATAGACAAAATAGATAAAGAACATACTAGTAGGTGTTCGATGACAAGAAGTGAATGGGTTTCCAGTAAATCCTTGTAAACAGATGCAGGAAGGTGCATGATTGCTAACTTGACATTCAGCATTTGAACCACAAGTACCGGGACATGGATCTTTACATTTATTATTTATACATGCTTTGTTTCTTGAGCAATCTGTATTTAATATACATTCCGGTCTACAAGAAGTATATGGATCTCCAAAATATTCGGGTAAACAGGTACAAGAACCAACACCATTACGTTCCTTACAGATTGCATTAGCACCACAAGGTGAAGGTTCGCAAGGACTTGTTGGTATTTCAATAGGTTGCACTGCTATAAATAGTTAACAAATAAATTAAGTTTCGTATTAGTATTATTATTAATTTTATAGTTCAACTTTCATCTTTTTTAAAAAAATGTGTCTCGAAAGTTAATAAATTATTATTAAATGATTTTTTATTCTTACTTGGAATAACTGAACAACCGCTAAATGGATCACCAGTATAGCCAGACAAACAAGAACAAACTGGAGAATGTTTTATTACAATACAGTTAGCAAAAAGACCGCAAGATCCTGGACAAGGATCTTTACATTTTTCATTTTGACATGCTAAATTTCCTGAACATTCAGCGTTAATTGTACATTCAGGGCGACAATTTGGTGCCCTTCCTATATAGTTTGGTAAACATGAACAAGCTGGTGTATTACCAATAACACGGCATTGAGAATTAGGTCCACATGGAGAAGGTACACAAGGATTTGCGTTTGGTATTTCTACAATTTCTTCTAAAAGGAAATATTTTACAAAATAATCGTTGAAACGAATTGAATTCTTTTAAAATAAATCGTAAACTAATGCTTACTTTCTTTTGGAATGCATTTTACAAAGGGATCTCCGGTATATCCAGGAGAACAGCTACATATAGGATTATGGTTTACTACATTACATCTTGCATTAATACCGCATGTACCAGGACAAGGATCCTGACATTTTTGATTAATACATGCACTATTTTGTAAGCAATCAGCACTTATCATACATTCAGGTCGACATGCCGGTGGAGATCCTATATAATTTACTTGACATGAACAAACAGCATGACCATTTACTACTCTACATTGACTGTAAGGGCCACACGGAGATGGTTCACATAAGTTTGTAATTGGTCTTTCAGTAACAGCTAAATAGAGAAGAAAACAAGATTGAAAATGAAAAATAAGTTTTTAAAGATAATAAGCTTATTGTTAGTAACACATTAATTTTAATTTTATAAAGAGTCATTTATTTAAAAACTTGTATTTATTATAATTATTAAATATTAAACTAAAGAATTAAAAACAATCATTTAAGAGTAAGTAAAAACTGAAAGAAAGAAAAATAGATATAGTAAGGCTTACGTGTTAAAGGTATTGGATGGCATGATGATAATGCATTTCCAGTATAGCCAGATAAACAGGAACAAATGGGAACATGATTATTTACGCGACATTCTGCGTTTACACCGCAAGTTCCTATACAAGGATTACTACATTTATTATTTTGGCATACTTTATCCTTGGAACAGTCAGTGTTAAGAACACATTCAGGTCTACAGCCAGTATATGGATCGCCATAATATTCAGGGATACAAGAACAAGATCCTGCTCCATTTCTTTCTCTACATTCAGCATTTGCGCCACAGGGCGATGGATTACAAGGATTTTTGGGAGCTTCTACCGGTACTGTAAAACATTTTTCAGTCTTATCTTATAAAATGGTATAATAATTCAGTTTTAGTATTGTTAAGAATTCAGTGCTAAATTCCTGTATAATATTATTTATATATAAACTTACACTCCACAATAATATGGCAACTTATGAATGGGTCTCCAGTATATTTAGATTTACATTGGCAAACTGGAGAATGTTTAACAACTATACATTCAGAATTAATACCGCATGTACCAATACAAGGATCAGTACATCTTGAATTTTGACAAGCTTTATTCATTGCACAATCTGTATTAATAATACATTCAGGTCTACAATTGGGTGGGCGTCCTAAATAATTGGGCAAACAAGTGCATACTGGATGGTTGCTAATAACACGACAATCTGAATAAGGGCCACATGGAGATGGTATACAAGGATTTTGTATTTCTTCATGAATTATGGGACGTTCTAAAACATTTAAGCACATGCAAAAAGCGTTCTCCTAAAGCAATATACAAATGCGCATATTAACAAATCTTCGCAACAAGTAAAACATTATAATTTTTAAACAAAAGTATCTAACTGCTACTTAAATAATTATAATTTGAATGATTAGAACTTGTTCCGAATAACTGTTATATTTGAAATTCTTACGTTCTTGTAAAGTGCATAAAATGAAGGGATCGCCAATATAACCTATGTTGCAACTACATATTGGATTATGATTTACAACTTGGCATTGTGCATTTTGTCCGCAACTACCTGGGCAAGGATCTCTACATACATTTTGAATACATGCTTTACTTTGTACACATTCAGAGTTTATAATACATTCAGGTCTACAATTGGGAGGAGCACCAAAATATCCGATATCACAAGAGCAAACGGGTCTTTCATTTATGACACGACATATACTATATGCACCGCAAGGTGATGGTACACAAGGGTCTTTGGGCAAAGGACGTTCTTCAGATTCTACATAAACTACAAATTTCATAGGAAATAAATATCAACGTAATGGAAATATTTTTGAGTTTCTTACTGGGTTGTACATGTTGTTTACATGCTATCAATGGGTCTCCAGAATAACCATTTTTACAAGAACATTCTGGTACATGATTAATTATTCTACAATTTGCGTTAATACCACATGTGCCAGGGCAAGGGTCTTTGCATTTTCGGTTTAAGCATGCTGTAATTGGAGGGCAATCACTATTCTGCATACATTGTGGACGGCAACCAATGTACGGATCTCCGTAAAAATCTGGTAAGCAAGTACATGAACCAGCAGATCTATGTGCTGAACATAGAGCATTTGGACCGCAAGGGCTTGGATTACAGGGACTTTTTACTACCTCCACTTGTACTAAAAATTTTACTTATTTATTTATTGGTTGCTAACGTGACTTGTTGTAAAGTTAATTTAATTAATATACAAAAGTAATATTAGTAAACATTTTGAAAGTTTTATCTTACTATTTACAAAACGATTTTGTACACACATTAATATAGGAATATGTATCTTACCTTTAATTCTATTACAACCTGCAAATGGATCTCCCTCATATCCTTGAAGGCAATTGCAAATTGGTCGATGGTTTTGAGTAATACATTGAGCGTTTAAACCACATGATCCAAGGCAAGGATCTCGACATTTGTTATTCACACATGCAAGATAAGATGGGCAGTCTTGGTGGATAGCGCATTCTGGTCTGCAATTAGGAGGGATGCCAAACATTCCCATTAAACAGGAACAAACTGGTCTCATATCAATTTCACGGCATTCTGAATTTGGTCCACAAGGTGATGGAATACAAGGATTAACTGGCTCCACTTTCTTGGGCTCTGTAATAATGTTTTAATTATCATTATATAGATTTATTTTAATTTGTTTTTAATTTACCTTCTTTGATGCATCTTATGAACGGATCTCCTACAAAGTTTACAGGACAACTGCAAATAGGATTATGATTGATAACTTGGCACCTAGCTTCTAAGCCACAAGTTCCAATACAAGGATCTTGACACTTCATATTAATACATGCTTTATGTAAAGCACATTCAGAACTGACAACACATTCTGGTCTACAATTTGGTGGTGATCCAAGATATCCATTTTGACAAGAACACACAGGATGACCATTACTTATTCGGCAAATGCTGTTTGGTCCACAAGGAGAAGGTTCGCATGGATTTTGAGGTGGTTGAACTAATACAAAGATAAATACACATTATAACAACATTATTTCAACGTATAATAAACTGTAAGATATAGGTATATACCTATAATAGGTTCAACTCGACAAGATGTGAATGGATCTCCTTGAAAACCAGGTAAACAAGTACAAACAGGAACATGATTAACTACGCTGCATTCCGCATTAGTACCACATAATCCTTGACAAGGATTCCGACAATGTTGTGCTATACAGGCGCGATTACTTGGACAATCAGAATTAATTATACATTCCGGTCGACAACCTCCTGCGTAAGGATTTCCAATATATGGTGGAATACATGAGCACCTAGCAATTCCATTCTGTTCAGTACATAAAGCATTCTCTGCACATGGTGACGGAGAACATGGTCTCGGTGGTTCTAAAAATAGATATTAATCAAGAGTTTATTGAATATTTTGTAAGAATATCATATAAATTTGTATGCATACCTTCCAAAATTTTTGAGCATTGAATAAATGCATCCCCTTCATAACCGGTAATACAACTACAAAATGGTGTGTGGTTAACAACATTACATTTAGCATTTTGACCACAACTTCCAATGCAAGGATCTACACATTTTTCATTTACGCATGCTTTATCTTGAGAACATTCTTGACTATTGACACATTCTGGTCTGCAGTGTGGTGGATTTCCTATATAATTTGCAATGCAAGAACATACAGGTCTTCCTTGTTTTAGTTGACAAATAGAGTTGGGACCACAAGGCGATGGTACACATGGATTGCTCGGTTCTTTTGGCTCTTCACTAATAATTGGAAGTACACAGTTAGAGAAAGGATCTCCTTCGTAACCAGATGGACAACTACAGATTGGATTATGGTTGATAACTATACATTGAGCATTTAAAGCACATGTTCCTGGGCAAGGATCAATACATTTCTGATTGATACATGCTTGCGTTTGAGCACATTCTGAACTAACAATACATTCTGGTTTACAGGATGGTGGTATTCCTTTATTTCCTGGCAAACAGGAGCAAGTTGCATATCCTTGATGAGAGACTAAGCATCTACTGTATGGACCACAAGGCGAAGGATCGCAAGGATTTAATGGTTTAAACGGTATATCTGGCACAGTTGGTTTAAAAATATAACATGATACAAATGGATCACCCGAATAATCTTCCGGGCAATAACAAACAGGAATATGATTGACCGTTGCACATTGTGCATTAACTCCACATGTACCAGCACATGGATTATCGCATTTGTTGTTTATACAGGCTTTATTAAATGGACATTCTGTATTTAAAACACATTCTGGTCG
>NEEE01001021.1:37630-47988 GCA_002278615.1 Pogonus chalceus
ATATATATATACGTTCTAATATGGTGTATCTCACAAAATTTGAGAAATTGACTTTTTCTAAAAAATGGAATGACAATAATATTTTACAGTCTTTATTAAAACCTTAGGAGTAAAATAATTTATTTATTATTTTTTAAACAAATGTTCTAATATGTCTTATCCCTTATCCATAACTAACGATGTGTGAGTCACATTATTAGTTTTAAATTAAATTTAAGAAACTATTTAATAAATGAACAGGAAAGCAATAACAATTTTTTTCCATATTTTTGTTCCATTTATATATTGCTTGCTAAACATGCCAAAATTATATTAACAAAAACAAGACTGGAAGCTAATTAACACAATGTTAAAAAATAGTTAAGAGTAGTCAAAATAATAAACAAAAAGTTCAAAGCAATATTAGAGATAATTTTTTAAAAAGTGTATGAAAATATAATATTCTGTGGGTTTTATATAATTAAATATGTAGATTTTAAAATATAATGAAAAATACTTGAAATCCTAATGACTATATATCATCTTTAATACTTTTTATATTAAGATATTATGTATAAATGTAAATCTGAGTACGCTAATAATTATTTTACACAGGTATGCGTTGTTTTTTCTCCGTTATAAAATTAAAATTATTTATTTATTTTTTATAAGCTTAAGAAAGTTTTAAATTACTAAATCTTTCTTTAAATATTTATATTTTATTGCTGAACATTACGTCTATATATAAAAAAAAATTATATATATTTTTGTAAATAGATATATAGAGGTGAATAGTTCATTTTGTTTGTCTGTCGATACCTTTGAATCTTGGCCATTAATTATATTTATCTTTTCATTGCAATGTTATTTTTTATTAGTGATTTCCTTACTAATAAATATTAACAATTATTACTTGATTTCCTTATTTTTATAAAATAAAATATATTCATCAAATTGTTTAAGAGATATGAGATGAACTTATTTTTGAATGTATGTAACTAACGAAAAATTAAGATTTTTTTCATTCTTTTTTTGTTTAATTTTTGTCTAAAAATGTACTTTTTGAATAAGTTTTGCAAATATTAAATTTTTTTTAACTTTTTTCTTAATTTGAAAAATTAAATTTGATTTTTAACAACCTTTGCATGGATTTTTTTTTCTCTAAGACAGTTTTTTTTAACGATTTTTCAGCTTAGCCGTGTAATGGACAAGAAAACTTAAATATATACTTTTTAATTTTTGAAATTTTGAAAGCCTGAATAAATAAATAATATTAAATTATCTTTNACGTCTTTTAATTATTGAATTTTTTAATTTTTTTTTGTTTTATTTAATATATACATATACTGGTATTACCGTATTACTTTATTCATTATCTTTAATAACTTAACCCATTAGACTTGAAGTAAACTTTACATGAATTTTTTGTTTTTAATCGGAAATCCTCTTTTGAGGTAAACTTGACATTTTTAATTCATGTTGGAACCCGACATGAAAAATCAGTATTATTCCAAACAATGAAAAGAGTAAGCCGAGAGTGTTTGTTAATTCCTTTTATATTTTTATTGGAATTAGACGAAGCAGTTTAAAAAGAAAAATGCTAAGTAAGCAATATGAGATTAAAAATTAAAATTTAGAAAAATTAAAATATTGGAAATATATTATACTTATGCCATAGAAATTATATTAAGAAAGAAAAAATTCTTAATAAAAATGTCAATAGATCTATACCAAAAATCTAAAAGATATGAATATAAAAAAAAAAATACTAAGGAATAATTGTAGGTGCCAAAAAAACATTATACAAAATAAAAATAAAAGATTAGAAACTAAAATAAGTAGATTCATTCAAATATCTGAACTCTGTATCTCACAAAATGGTAGATTTGATATAAAAATTATAATACTTTTCGAACCAAAGAATAAATCCCAACAGTAATAAAATCAAAAAATAAGAAAATACAAGGAATGCAAATTAGATCTTAAAGAATAAAAGAGGGAAATACAAGATTAGATAGAACAAAAATCTCAAGACGAAACCAATAAATATAATCTCTAAATTTGGAGTACATAACAATAATGACAGGGGATAACCTAGTAAAATTTTTTTTAACAAGAGACAAACAGGAAGGCCAAGAAAAAAATAGATTTAAGGAATACGAAATAATGAAAAGACAGATAAACAAGCAAGGTAAACTTTTCTACAGCATTAATTATACTTTTCGAATAAATAATAGATAAAATCAAAAAATATGAAAATACAAGGTATAGAAATAAGATTTTTAAGAACAATAGAAGGAAGACAAGATTAAATAAAATAAAAATATTAAATACGAGTACATAACGATAGCAAAAGGGGGTAACTTAGTAAAATAATTTTTCACAAGAGACAAAGAGGAAGACTAATAAATAAGAAATAATGCAGTGAAAAGTGAAATGATGGATACACAGGCAAGAAATAAGGCAATTAAGGATAAAGAGGTTTTGGAATTAAATAGATAAGTAAGTTGTTTTTAGAGCAATTCTTTTTTTTTTTTTTTAATTTCAAAGACCTTATAAAACTTTAATAAAATATTAATTAAACATAAAATTAGCATAGAGGAAGACAAAACACGATATATGATTGCAATACTTGTAAAACCCGCCCTCTATCTGGAGATTGTTCCTAAAAGTAAAACACTTTAAAGTAGATTGCGTTGGCACTCGTTGGAACATGATTGTTTAAATTTAAATAAAAATTAAAAATTGGACTTAACCGAGTGTTTTTATTTAAAAATTAAAACACTTTACTTCATTTTTAAAATACATTTTAATTCAAAACACTTTTGATTTGTTTTTTAATTTGTCTTTACCTTAAATTACATGAAGACATAATTATATATTGAATACTTGGAGTTGCTAAAACACTTTTGTAATTTTGATGTGCAAAGGATTAAAAAATTAAAAATAATATTGTTTCTTTTTATATATCTAAATTTAATATTAAATTTTATACATTTTGAACAATTATGTTTATATTATTTTAGAAATGTTAATAAAATCTCTTAAATCTATTTCATGAATTAAAAATAACAATTATATAGTATAAATTTATACACAACTATATAATATTTCAAGATATTTAGGAATTCCAGGGCATATATCGCCAAATAGAAAACTTGTTGCTTCTATGGAACAAGAAGGATGATGTTCACATCTGAAAAAATATTGTCTCACATTTATATTGATAGTGCTTAATATATTTTTGAAATACTTACAATTTCTGAACGGCAACAGTTGCTTGCTGTTCATTATTACATTTAGCTACCACTGCACCAGTGCAAGGGTTCGACCTAGTATTGCCAAATTCTGCTCTAATAATAGAAATTTTTTGTCTGTTCGAACATGCAAATTTTGCTGTTTGACCCTCACATGCTATTATTCTTTCTAAAAATATATAAAAATATGTTAATATTCTTAAAACTTTTTTTTTTTTATTTACCTTCAAAACAGTATGCAATTGATATTATTGCAAAGCAAATTAATACAATTTGAAAAATATTTTTAATCATTTTTATTTGAATGAATATAAACGTTATGTTTATTAATGCACTACTATTTGTTCTGCTAAAATAAAATCCCCGATTATATATTGTTAAATAATACATACTTTCCTGTTTTTGCGAGATAGTAACAATTTTTTTTATTTTTTATTGATAATATTATCATTTTTAAAACATATTAATTAAGCACCAAAATAGCATTAATATCATTAAAGATATAATAGATTTTATTATCACTGAAAATTATTTAAAATATACACTTTCTACTAATTTTTAATAAAAACTAATTTGAAACATGAATTATAAATTATTTATTATAAATGACAGATCACTACAGAAATGAATCCATGTTTTTTTGTATTCTATATCTTATCATTTAAATATATATGATTTCCTTATTATTACTTACAATTTATATAAAGAGATTAAATATTTAATATTTTATTCAGTTCTATAAACAAGTAAAAAATATTTCATAATGACTAATAAGAATTATTACGTTTTATTTATATTTTACCATTTCATTATTAATATTTCAGCTTATTCTTTAACGCGTAAGTAAATAAACACATATAGTCCTCTCCAAGAAACAATGTAATTTTGTAATCATTGTACGCTGACATAGTACCGGCCCGCGATCTGAAAAGTTTTATGTTTTTATATATTGCATAATAATAAGTATACGTTATTATCTTTTTCATCTTCTTAACCCTTAGTTAATATACTTCTTAATAATGTGAAGTATGTCTTAACTTTATTCGAAAAAAGATTTTTGCAGTTAAAATTGGTAACTTCTTTACTAAGCGTTGGTATATATAGCAACAACGGCCTTTTTCAAAACACAAAGCGTTTCAGATCGCGGGGCGAATGTAAACGTACAATGATTACATAATTACATTGTTTCGTGGCGACGACTATATTTGTATATATCAGTGATGGTGAACCTTTTTTTCCCATTATTTCTTTTTTTAATTAGTCCCTGGTTACTAAGTAACTTCGAAGAGAGGGTGTTCAAAAGTGTCTATTCTCTCTTAGATGATATAAAAAAAAAATTGTAAAAATCAACACGAAGGTCATTCAAAAATCCTTCGTGGGTCAGTATCTGACTCACAGATCATAGGTTCGCCATCTTTAGTTTATATTGAATAATATAATTTAAAATTTAATTGTTCCATTTTTTTAGAATACAGTACAACTTGTGATGGCCAAAATTTTGAAATACAATGCGAAAATGATCAAACAATTGCTATTATAACTGCGATGTATGGTAGAAGTAATTATTTTACTTGCGGAGACGGGCAAGATATGTTCTGTAAATCTACGAACGCCCTTGCAGTTGTAAGAAACAGGTAATAATTATGTAACAATTATAATTTGAAATAAATTCAAATGTTCTTTGGTATATAAATGAAGCAAATAGTAAAGAATCTTTCATAGTAGTTTCATTAAATTTAATAAATTCATTATTAAGTTTAAATCAGGTTAGAATCTTATAAATAAAGTTTTAATTGAGAAGCATTTTATTTCAAAATTTAAAAGGATGTCCAGATAAAAGTAGAACTACTATTTAATTGTTGATTTAGTATATCAAATGTGTTTTCAGGATTTAAGCAATATAGTTCATATTTATTTAAATCAATAGAATTATATTTAAAAATATGTCAGCAATAATATTAACTATAAATAATATTTAAATAATCAATATTAAATGATTTAAAAAATTTGTTTTGGAGATATAATACTTAAAGTAATTTTATCTACTGAAAAACATTTTAAGATATTTGTTTTTTTTTACATAAATTATGTTACAGATGTAATAAATATTCACATTGCGAATTTACTCTAAGCGCTAAAGAAATGAAAGGAGATCCATGTCCAGGTACAACAAAATATTTGGAAGTTAGTTACAAATGTCTTAAGCCATTTGATAGAGATCGCTACGGGAAATAGTGGATATAAACTACTTAAATAATATTATATTGTTTCTTTATTAAACACCGCAATTTATGTATTATTATAATTTTATTTAATCTAAGTATTAAATAAATAAAAATTATATTTTATTTAGGTATTTACATATCCGAACACTGACTATATTAAATTTAATTTGAAAACATCTGACAAAGAGTGGTTAATGTAATATATTTTGATTATGAAAAGATACAAATTACATTTTTGATATATTAACAATATTAATAACATTTTATAAAAATAATTATTAATTTTATTAAGTAAATAAATAATTAGTTACATTATTTTATGTAATGTTTTCATTTATTTCCAATTATGCAACAAACTATCGCAATATAAGACTATGAGAAAATACCAATTAAAGAAATTTTTTTAATTCAGAAAATTAGCTTAAAAACTATTTAAATGTTAATATGAGTTAAAAATGTAAACTAATAGAATAATAAGATTCTTTTTTTTTTTTAATTTTTACTCAGAAAAAAATAGCTAGTTATCTTATTTCAAAATCCATAATTATTTCTACAATTTTTTCCATAATTTTTTGTAGTAAATACACAATCTCATAAACTACCTAGTTATTTATTCCAAAATACAATAAAACATTGCATTTATCATCTCTTCAGATTTTATCATTTAAAATCAGTATGACCGAGCTTCGCTCGGAATTATGGTTGAATTTTATTTTCAGTAAAAGATCTATTATGCAAAAATAAACTTATGGCCAATTTAATCTTTCCCTAAAATGTCTTTCCGCACTAGATAACGAGAATGATATAGATTCTCCTGTGGTAAAAATACTTAAATGTTTCTGGCTTCATAATTTAGTAAATTACACATACAGGATTATCAAAATATATTTTATAATAATCGTGAAGTTTATCAATAATATCAATGTTAATTTTTACGACATTTTATTGAGTTACACAAGTATTGCTCTTTCTTTCAATTATTTATTCAGATTTCGAACCTTTTATTATAAAGATTATTTGAAATAGTTTAAAATGATATCTTGTGAAAATTTAGTTTCTTTGATTATATTTGTAAATAATTCTGCGTTATCTAGTTATAATGCCATTATCACTTTGGCACAAATTGACCTTAATTTATTTTTCTTGAAAATGAGACCCTTACAGAATATTTTTCATCAAAATCATTTTGCCGCTAAAAATTGGTATTTAAATATGTCAAAATTGCATCTTACTATTTATTTTATACATAATTTAAGAAAAGGTAGAAATTATGGAAAATTTGAATTATGTATATATAAATTTATTTTCAAAATTAATTTAAATATTTATAAATTTTTAAATAATGTTGGCTGTTTAAAATTAAATAAATAATTTAGTATTTTTAATGCTTGCGCTATAATAACAATTCTACTAAAATTATATTATAATGAATAAAAAAACAAATATCTATAAATATCATTTTTTCCACTTTATTTATGACATTTTGATAAAATAAATAAGAATATATATATATTAAACAATGTTATTATATTAAACACAATCATATGATACTTGAAGATATTTTGGTATTCCAGGGCAATTGACCGGAAAAAGATCTGTTGACGCTTCTAAACGGCAGGATTTTTTTCGATCACATCTAAAAAATTTTTTTTTTTTTATAATGTTTAAAATGTAATAGTTAAATAGATGAACTTACAATCGACTTGCAATTTCTAACGCACTTGTTGCATAACAGGAAGGACGAGGATTTTTGTTGCATTCATGTTTTCTCCAATTTCCAAAATTTACAGTATTTATTTTTATCATTCTCTCTTTCTTACATTTTAAACGAACAGTTTCACCTTCACATTTAGTTACTAATTCTGTAAAAAAAAAATATTTATGTAATATACAAGCCAAAGCAATTTAACAATTGAAGAATTATAAGTATTTTTCATATAAGTATATAAATTTTTTATATTGTAAATCTTTACTTACTATCACAATATATTATACTAATTAAGTGCATTATGAAAAGAAAACAAATAAAATATTTCATTTTTATTTGTTAGAAACAATTCATTGATTAATGAATAATTTAATAAACACTGAAGACTTAAATAAGAAAACAAAGATGTTTAAACTTTCCTTATATTTTAATACAAATTTATTTTTATGTTTTTAAAACAAAATAATTTATCAATATTCTTGTCATTTCCTTATGTAAAGATAAATTGCATGTAAACATAAAATTTATAACTTTGTTTTTGATTTATATTTTTTAATTTGGATCTTTTCTTGATTATATTTTTATAAATTACTTTCCTTAGTACTGGTTTTTTTCTATAGTTACTTAAATGTAATTATAAATGTATATATTGCAATAATATTGCGTAATTCAAATTTAAAAAAATATTAAACAACGATAAAATCTACGAACAGTTTTAATAATTGACGACTAAGTCATAAGGGCAACAAAATGATTATGTCAACTAATTAATTAGATAAATTGAACTGCTGTATAGAAAAGAAATATGGGATATTTAAATAATTAATATATACCCGATTATAGATATATTAATTACTTCCAGCTTTGATTATTTAAAAGAATTGATAATTTAAAATATATTTCTCTAGTATTGAAATATGCATTATTAGTATTAATAAATAATGCCAGAATTTAAAACAAATAATACAAATTTTAACACAAGAGACCAATAAATTAAATATTTAACTATAACATAAAAAATATCAAAAAAATTTGTTATTTAAGTCTGATTTTAATAGTAAAACGATACATTAGATACATTGTTTTTTTTTTTTATTATTATTACGCACTACTAGAGAATTTTTATCTGAAGAAATACAACATAATTAAAGTAATATTACTAAATATTTTTTAAGAGTTCATTTCTTAATTTCACATCACATGTATAATAATTTTACAATACGGTACATGACAAATAATTTCAGTTATATAAGAGCAAAGTATTGTAAATTTATAAAACATTTGTGGTTCTATTAGTTTAATTACTTTCAAATATGGTTTTGTAAGTAACTAAAAAATATTGAAATTTGCAATGAATTCATTGTAATATAAATTACAATATTAATTCGTGATTTTCCAAAAATTATAGCAAATTAAATTGTAAAATCACAACTCATCTTAATAGGTTTTCTCATATTTATTGAAAAATTACTTAAATTGTATTTTAATTTCGTATTAATATACTAAATTTTAAGTGTAGCATGTGCAATTTGTAATAAAAAAAATTGAAAGAGAGGTAAATTACAGTTACTAAAAATTATTATTATTGTTTTGAGTTACGTGAAGGTAAAATTTTTAAATTATTTTTGTAGCTTTTCTTTACAAATTTAACGTAAGATGTACATTTTGATCAATATGTTTATTTATACTATTACAAAAATTAGGGGTTTTATGAATTTTAATAATAAATTATCTAAAGAGGTTAAATCTGTTTTTATTAAATAGTTCACGTACTTTTTCATGTAAATGGATTCTAGCATATTTAAATTATGTTTTTGGCTGCTTTTTAAATATTTACAATTTTCAATTTATGGAAATGTGATGATTTATTAAGAGCGAGCGCAGTTATTAGTTTGTGATTTTATACTTGACTATTAATAAGAAAGCAAGAACTGTATTTGAAATATTGGGCTCTATTATAATAAAAGCATTAAAGGAATTAAAAGCAAAAAGAAATGTTTCATCCCCTAAAATGTATATCTTATTAGAGTCAAAAAATTGGAAATAGTTGCTTTATATACGTGACAAAAACCATCAGTAATATTACTGGAAATGTTTGGGAAATCACAATTTCCAAAATTAAAAAAAAAAGCATAAAGGAAGCTTGAATGCCGAAGTTCCAATAGATATATGTAGATGATATAGAGTCAATTTTCATACAAATTTCAAATAATTGTGTATTGGAAGAAATCAGATCCGAAGAAAACATATTCGATGATTAAATTTAAATTAATATATTAATTTATTTTATACTTGTTATTAATAAAATATAAGTATTCTTTTAATTAAAATTTATCGTAAAATTAAAAAGATTCAAAAATATTTAAAAACTATTTTTTTTTTAACTATACCAAAAGGGTATTTTTGGTCAAAAAATTAATCTGTTAGAGTATCATTTCTGGGATAAATCATTCAAAGCATTTTTTACGGCTTTTATATACATTATGATAGTGACATTATAGCTAGACAATGGAGAATTATTTACAAATATAATGAAAGAAATTAAATTGCTACAATAATCCGTTTGAAAACATATTTACATATAAGAAGTAAACTAATTGAAGGGTTGAAACAAAGAGCAATACTTATGCAACTCAATAAAAATATCGAAAATATTAAGATTGTTATCATTGATAAACTTTGGAATGTGTCACTTTCCAAAACCAAACACATATAAAGTATCTTACAACAAAGAATCATATCATTATCGCAATTTAATAATAATAATACAGATTTTTAATTGAAAATAAAAAGTTAATTATAATTCCGAACAAAACTCGATCATCCAGATTTAATGGAAATATTTTGATTTATTATTATGTAGCTATATGATGTAACCGCAAGTTCAATCGAATAAACATTTATTTATCTATTCTTTTATTTGAGTTACAAAATATTAATGTAATATGTACATTTATGTGATTATAGTGATTATAGCAAAAAGTCAGTGCTAAGGAAAGTTTTTTACAAAAATATAATCAAGAAAATACGCAAAATAAAAAATATAATTTAAAAACAAAGTTATAAATTATATATTTATATACAATTTATCTATGCATAAGGAAATGACAAGAATATTGATAAATTATTTTGGTCTAAAAACGTAAAAATAAATTTGTCTTAAAATATAAGAAATGTTTAAATAACTTT
>NEEE01001018.1:5052-25758 GCA_002278615.1 Pogonus chalceus
CAAAGTTTCAGCTTAATAGCGCAATTATTTTGCGAGATTTTTGCAAAAAACTACAATGTTCCAAATCGTTAAAAATTGTCAAAAATGAGTTATTTTGAGGTATTGTTTTTTGAGCAGAAATTGATTAAAAACTTAATGAAGCATTTATTTTCAAAGTTTCAGCTTAATAGCGCAATTATTTCGCGATATTTTTGTACAAGAAACTTTTTGAGTGTTGACAAAAACTTTGACTATAGCCCAGTGATTTTTATAACAAATTTTATTTTCAAAAAAACTAAAATGTTTCAAAACGCAAAAAAGCTGGTTTACAAATATTAATAACTAAATTAATCAATACTAGTAAATATCTCTGATGGTTTTGCAAAACTGGTCAATAATTTTGTGCATATTTTTTGATATTTTCACAAGAATATAAAATCAGCACAAAATAAATATTAACTTACCAAAGTTAGTATTTTTGAAGTAAATATACCTGACAACACATTTCAAAATAATCAAAATAACCCCAAAACTAAAAACAAATGCAGCAACAATAACTGGTACATAATCTTTTTCATTCGATTTTTTCCTCAAACTAAGTAAAATATTTTTTTGATCCGAATCTGCACTGATAACATTATACTGATAACAAATATATTTTCCCAAATCTTCATTAGTAACATTAACAATTGTTAAATTGAACCAAAAATGTGTTGAATCAATAAACGAAACACTTATAAAATGTTTGTTATCATTGACAGTTCCATTAAAAATATTTTTACGAAATTTCCAGTATCCTGTTGACCTTGGACTTGTATTAACCAAACATGGTAAATTAACTATATCACTTATTCTTGTAATTATTTTAGAATTATTCGGGGTTTTAATCTCCAATCCACAGTTAAAATTCGATGAAATTAAATCAGCCCAACTTTTATTTTTTAACTTGTTCGGACTTTTACAAATATTTTTTTTTATTTCGTTGTTTTTATCTGTCCTTAGTTTTAATATATCGTATAATTTTCTTGTCAAACAATCACAAACCCAGGAATTATTATGAATAAGAAAATGAGTTAATTTACGTTTGTCAATAACAAATTTTATCATATTTTCTGGTATTTCTAAATGATTTAATAAATTGTTTTGTAAATATAATAAATTTAAAAGCGGTTTATCGAATATTATTCCAGGTTCAAACTTTGCTATTAAATTATTATTTAGTTTTAGATCTTTCAAATCTTCTAAGTTTGAAAAGAATTCCGTTGTAACTATTTTTAATTGATTATATTCCAAATTAATATATTTCAATTTATTCGAATATTTAAATAACGTTTCTGGAAGATTCGTTATAAAATTATGCGATAAATCTAATAAATTCAACTTTTTGAGGTTATAAAATGTATCTTCATAAACTTTTTCTATCTGGCAATTTGATGTGTAGATATATAATAAATTTTGAAGGTTCCTTGTTTGGAATATTTTTGATTTTAAATCTTTTAAGGGTTGCCCTGATATATTTAAAAGGGCTGATATATTGTTGAATTCATATATTTTATTTGGGATGCTGTATAAAATTTCTTCTGTTGAACCTGTATCACAATTTATTTTATATTCGTTGTTATATATTTCACAATTACATCTTCCACATGATAAACTATGAAGTTTTTTTATTAAAATTATAAACACAATAATTTTATATATGTATAGCACCATTTTAACACTAAAACTATTTTAAAATTATGTCTGATAAGTTAAAGAAATGATAATTATAATATTTGACCACATCCGCTAGAAATTATACTGACGCAACTTATAAAAATAAAATAATAGAAGAGGGACTTAATAAAAAACAAATATAAAATTATTTAAAGTTAAAATATACTTTAACTATTTCTTTTATTAATGTAACATCAAGGGAGGCCTGCTAGTATCGAAAACATAAAAGCATCAGTAAAAAAAGTCTTTCAAGTTTTTGTCAAAATTACGTAGGGATAAAAAAGAAAGACGATTTAATTTAAGGGGCTGAAACTTACGGACAAGGTTTTTTAGTCGTATACAACTGTTCATCTCAAAATTTATTCAAGATAATTTTTTTTTTCACGAAATTCATAGGAAATTGTAATAAACTTTTGCTGGAAATTGTATGTGAAATAAAGAATGATTATAATTTATTTAAGAAATTAAATCTTGAGCCAGCGTCTTTGTTTTTATATAGTATTTGTAACATTTTGGCTGATAAGTGCAGTATTTAACAAATAAAGAAACGAATAGTAGTTTTAAAACAAATTAATTTATATTGATAAATAAACAAAATATTAATATCACATTAAAAATTGCAATAGTTTACAGAAACTGTTATTTATACGGTATAATAAGTTATCTGCTACATGCAGTCTTCATCAAATACTAAAACAGATGCAATTGTAAAAACTCGAATATGTAAAAAATATTTTTAAGTTTAAAATTTGATCAAGCTTCGCTAAATTATTATTTCAGAAATAAAATCTATAATATTTTAGCTGCTAAATGCAGCTTTATGAAACTTCAAAAACAAATAAAACAATAGAATTTTAATTAAATGCTAAAATAAATGTATTTAATGTAAATTTAAAATAATTCTAACTATAAAATTTAAACTTATATATTTTCTGAATTAAATTTACTTCTTTTTAATCTCTGCAGTATTTTGGTTGCTAGATGCAGCTTTAATAAATATAAAATTCAATAAACCAATAGAAATTTAAATAAAAAAACAAGTGAAACATTTAAATAACCTTAAAAATCATAATAAGTCTTAGCAATTATATTTTAAAAGTCTAAATTAATTTTTCCAAATTATATTTGTATCTATTTAATATCTGCAATATTTTAGCTGCTAGATGCAACCTTAACAACATAATAAATATATAATTCAATAGAATTATAAACGAAATACAAATAAAAAATTGAATGATATCTTTATTTATTTAGATAAACCGAAATTAAGAAGGAAAATAAATAAAAATTCATAAACAAATTTAGTTGTCTGTGTAACAAGTATTTTTTTTAACTTGTTTGGTTTTTTAACTTTATGGTTAAATTATAAACGGAATGATTAATAGTTTTGTTATAATTATAGGAGTATTAGCCAGCATCAAAACCATTTTTACAAAATCTAGTTGAAGCTTGTTGTTTAAGTTATATTTTTATAAATTTAAAATGTATTATTAATAAAAATTGTAGCACCTCTGCTACTCAAGGTACTTCGAAATAATTTCAAAGTTTCATACCCCTATAGTTAATTAATTACTGCGCAAATAAACTGCGCATAAAAAAATAACTGACAAAACAATAAAGCATTTGTACTTGAGTTTCTTTTGAAAAATAACCGGTTTGAAACATACTAAGAAATGTTAAAAACTATACACGGTCCAGTATATCATAGTATGCAAAAAGGATAAGTACGAAGCAAGCAGGAGACGGCGAGATAACGAGACGTTTGTTCCTTGTGTTCAAAGGAAGTCGTTTAAGGGGAATATGCTTTTACTTTTCCGCACCAGAATGGCGCCACCGGCGGTTTTAGTCCGGCGGAAAATTGCGCTACATTACTGTTTGTGTGCATTTTACTTCTTTCATCTTATGCAGCTAGTGTATGGTGAGGGATGATTCGAATAAGGGGTACAATTTTAAAATATATTGCGTCAAATCAATTTATTATTATGGAAATATGTTCTTTGCCATTTTATATTATATTATTTATTGAGATTTATAATAATATTATTGACAATCATATTTTTTTTTTTGGTATTTGGAAGAAACCTATTATTTTAAGGTTACAATTTTGAAGGTATATGTTTCATATTATTCTTCATCGATGTATTCACAAAAAGTAATATTACAAATGAACAAATGTTGCAAAAATAGTAAGGTTATATATCAAGAATGTATGCGTTTTAATTTTTTGCTAGAATCTTGTAAAATAATGCGGATTTTAAGCTGAAAACTTTAAATATACACATTCAATATATTATCTATCTATAAATGTTTAAAACTTTTACTTGACAATTGGCTAAAAACTTTGAGTATTTACGTACTTTAAAATTCTTAATCAAATTAAATTAAAAAATTATATGTTAGCAAAAAAAAAAAAAATGTTTTAATAAATCAGGAAATTGTATTTTAATTTTTTGCACATATCTTGGGATTTAAGAGCAGTATTTATTTGAAAATTGCAATATAAAAAGATACTTTTTTTCTCTATTGAGATTTGTTCAATAAATAATTTGTTAAAAAATGTAAGCTTATTGTTCTGGGATTTTCGTCGATAATAAGTTTTCATTTTTGTGAAAATCGTCAGAAATAATAAAGATATCAACTTGTGTCTTTGAATTTATAGCTATTTATATATTTTTTGTACTCCTGCATTAAAAAGTGTTGATTTGCGTTACCTGAGCATTATACGAAATTTCTATTTTCCGCATTGTAACCAGAATGTCTTACGAGAAATTTCGCAAAAAGGACTTCTATTTCTAAGGTATCTATTAATAAACTGTATTTATAATAAAAAAATATAGTTTTTCAAACTTTAATTTTCCTAATAATAATTATAAAAAGTGGTAAATTATTGAATGAAATTTAATTTTTAAGTATAAATTTAGTGCATTTCATTAACACAGTTGGCAACACATTCTGTCTGATTTGACAGCAGTAACCTATGAAACGTCAAACATAACCATTAAAAATAATATAAATAATTAATTAATAGTTTTAAACTTTTCGTACAAAAAATATTGTACATACTTCTTGCGTGAACTTGGTTCCCGGATTCGTTCTATGGCGACACTCGCAAGCTCGTGCCGCCAAACACTTTTCCGTGAACCAGTCGTTCCCGCACTAAACAACTATTTCATCGATCTATGTATAAATAAATCAAAGTTGCGAAATATAAATCAATTAATTATAATAATAATTTTATAATCACTTGTGTAAATTAGATTTAATTTAGAATTAAATTTAAAAATAAATTAATTCGTTGAATCAATATTACCATGAATTATTAAAAACCACGCATTAAATAAAATTTTAATCTTAAAAAGAAAAATGAATATTATCTCAAATGTATCTCTAGCCACACATTCCAATTCCCAGACTTAATATACTCATACTAACAATGATAATTAATTAACATATTTTCATAAATCAATAATAATTAATCCCAAAGTACTTAGTAGATGTGAAGTCTCTATGTCTGGTTTTAACCCAGCCATTCAATAAGTGTGCAAAGGTTTACTTCAAAATAGCGACGTTTAAAATAGCGATTTTGATTTTCCAGGACCTATTTGACACTTTATTGATTTAGAAAAACAATTAATAAAAAAGAATATTTGTTTTTTTTTAAGTCAAAGTTTTGCGCAAGCTCAAGTTATAAGAAATATAGCAGTTTTATTATCTGTCAGTGTTTCTTTCTTCATTTTAGGTTATAATATATATAGACATATAATTTTTAAATAAAACCAAGCAGTTTGCTGACACAAATATATAATAAAATGAAATAAATATTATATAGTTGGTAATATTGTTATTTGACAGTTTGAAAACTTGATTTCCGTAAAACAAAATAGATAATTAGCACAAAACAAACATGTAATTAAGAAAAATCCCTAAAACAATTACAATTTAATGAACGACAAAAAAAAATCCTCCCTAAAAAAAAAAAGATAAAACTGAAATTACATCAGCTGATAAATAATGAGGTTAACTCGAAGGGGTACAATTTAAATTCCTTCTATCGCTCTGTCGTAATTAGTCCATGCAGGTGATTTAATTAGTCACCCTTACTCCCTTTCACCCAATGACCGCCCTTAGGTAACCACCCAACATCCCCTATATACGGCCTGAATGCTGATGACATAACAATCAGGCACTTGGTCTCAGGTTTATATATAATCACGTTAGCCCTGACGATTTAATAATAAACAATCGCAATCGTTGATTTTTGTTTGTTTTTTGTTTAATGACATGTCAATTGTTTCATTGTTTATTTTTGACATTTACGCTTTTTTTTGTTACTAGGTTATCTTTTAACAAAATTGCAATTTACGGGAATTTATAGTTTTACTATAAAATTGATATGTAACATACATTTTAATAGAAAAATGTAGTTTAGTTTTTTTGTAGAAAAAGCATGGAAAGTTATCAAGAAATTTCCATCTAAATTAAAATTATATCTATACTAAACAAATATGACATAAATATAATCATCAAGTTAAAAAGAAGTATATTTAAATAAATTATAAAATATATTAACTTGCAATACACGTTAATGCTACAAAAACCGATCAAATATTCCTATTTCCATAATTCAAGTAGCTTATAAGACACGCAATGTATAATATAACTAGGCGTATCATTTTTAAATAATCTAATCTCATTTCATAGATATACAATGCACATTTTATAGATAAATTCATTTATTTAATATTTTAAAAATATGTTATATTCAAATTATAAAGAAATATTACTTTATTTGTACAATAGGGTAAGCACTGTTTAAGTCACAGTTCTATTTCCAAACAAAAATTTAATCAAAAAGAAATACTGCATAACACTTGTATAATAGGATCGGCACTGTATAAAAGACAGTTCCCATTCGTTTTATCTCAGATATGTATATCTGTTAACAACAGTCAAATTTTAAACAAAAATTAAATCAAAAAGAAATTTCAGCTTAATAGTTCTATAAAAAATATGCACTGTATGAGCTACAGTGCTCTATTGTCTTATACGTGCATTTGCTACATCATATAAAAAACTCAATCAACATAAAACTTTACCTAAAATTTACATATTATGGTCGGCACTGTATAAAAGACAGTGCTCTCTGTTTTTATCTCTGAAATGTACGTATAATTACAACAGCAAACCATCAAGCAGTTCCGCAACTAGAAGAGTACTTCTAATATTAAGCTTAGAAATCATTGAATATAATATTGTATACTGTCAATAACATCCAATAGAATTGAAGGGTGCAGGACTGCTGCAGTGCCTGGACAGGAGCTTTTTTTGCTTTAGGTAAACCAGGTTAAAAACTATAATTATAATATCTTTATTTGTAAAAATATGCTATTAATTAAAAATAAGAAAAATATAAAATCCGCAATGAACTCATTGGTAAAAAAGCTTAAAATATATAATATACAAGTAACAAAATGCAATTTAAAATTTTCATTTTAACTTCACAATAGTTTGCATTAATTTTTCACGTGATTTATTACCTCAAATGTACAATTTTAAATTAAAATTTCACTCTTTGTGTGTGGGACGTACGACCTATGGCAATTTGCTCGCTATGATGAAGCTAGCGTGACGATCAGTCATACGTGGATAAGTGATATAAGTTGTTTTATTGTGTCGACAATCATTAATGCGACATTTTTTTATATTATTTTAATGTATGTTCTGTTTATAGTAATGTGACAGGTCATGTAAATAAATAATATATATTATACGGTAAGTATTTATGTTTCATAGGACTATGTTTTGTTTGAGAAAAAAATTTAATTATATATATTATTTTACATGTTAGCGGTAAAATAAATTAACAAACTGCTTCTACCCAGTGACGTTAAAATATAGGTCAAATTCTATCTAAAATAACAAGTTCAAATTCATCTACCTGCTGGCGCTAAAATATATAAATAAACCCCTTCTACTTGGTGCCGTTTTGATAAAAAGGTCAAATTATTTCTACCTGGTAAAATAAGTAAACAAACCCCTTCTACCTGCTGGCGTTTTGATAAATAGGTCAAATTCCATCTCAAATAAATAGGTCAAATTCTTTCTACCTAACCAGGCTAGAATAAATAACAAACCCTTTCTACCTGCTGGCGTTTTGATAAAAAGAACAAATTCCTTTTGAAATAATTAGATCAAATTCTTTGTACTTACCCGGGCTAAAATAAATAAACAAACTCTCTCTACCTGCTGGCGTTCATATAAACAGGTCAAATTCTTTTACCTGCACGAGCTAAGATACAAAGGTCAAAAACAATCTGTTGGCCTTTAATTAAATTGACCAAGTTTTTCATGTTCTTGATAAAATAAATTAACTAAATTTAGAAACCTGAATGTCACCAAATAAATAGATCAAACACAACTACTTGTTGGGTCTTAAATAAATAGGTCAAATGGTACCTGTTAACGCTAAAATCAATATGCTTAGTTCTTAAACCTGCGGGCGCTAAATTAAAAGAAAAAACTCTACTATCTACTAGCGTTTTATTAAATAGATCAAGCACAGTTATCTGTTAGCGCTAAAATAAATAGGTCAAATTTTGCAACCTGCTGTTTCTAAGATAATTAGATCAAATTAAACTACCAGTTATCGCTACAACAAACCTTTAAAATATAAATTAATAATTTATTTTGTTTAAAATGTCAAAATATCAATGTTACCAACTTAAAAACTAAGCATTATGATATTTAATACCAATAAACTATAGCTTGAATAATATATAATATAATTCTTAAACACAACGAGTATTAAAACAAATTTTTAATCAGTATTACAAACCAAAATGTTATTTTTAGATTTAAATGAGAGTTTTTGTATTTCATTTGTGCATTTTAAGAATAATCGGCTTTCTTTTTAATCCTTCGCTCGTCAATTCATCAGTTCGATGTATTACAATAATACCAACATTATAACCGATGATATTAAATGTTCACCTCTGTCTTTTATATGTAACATATTTATTAATCTCAAAGCTTTAAAGACCACAAATTAAAAATTAATATATAAAAAAAAGATTATATCTATTTTAGAACTTTGTATCAACGAATATAAATCCAGGATTTTGATTTATATATCAAGATTTTATAAAATAAAATGCATTCTTTTATATTGTTTTGTTGGTATTATGTTTAAGTTAAATTAATATTTGTCAGAACAGTGTTGCAAACTTATATTTATGAAATATAAATAAATAATAAAAACGAATTGTTTGTCGATATGTTTGATTTAAAAAATAAGTATATTTAAGAAATATCTTGTGATATCGTGTGTTATAATAACACACATGAGAGTTTTGTTACTCTTTGGTTTAAGTACAAAATCCTAGATTATATATTTTTCCATTGGTTCTTTGATTATTAAATCCGAGATGTAACAACACATATATGAAGGTTAAAATATGTAAATAAATTCATTTTTTTATCTTTAATTTGATTTATATTTTTGATATTGGAATTTGGATAAAACTTTCAAAAAAAAGGTCATAAATGAATTTTAGCTGAATTTTTACATGTTTGTTGTTTATAAGACCGTACTCCTTATAAGAATTAAATTTTGATCAAATCGTGTTTTTAGATTTTGCAATTAATCTTTTTAAATATTTAATTTTTCTTCTTGGCAATGCTTTTTATCAATTTGATGTATAATTTATTTATTTGAAGTTAGTAAACTTTACTGAAAAAGTAAGGTTAGATTTCAACAATTTTTTGCAGCAAAATTTATTAGAAATAATCTAAATTTTAAGAGACAGTAGGAAGAGCAATGTATGAAATTTATTACAGAATCAAAGTGATGATATCTTTGTAATATCACTTGTCGTATATGATCAAAGATATTTCCCCATGGCAGTCCCTTAATACATAGAGAATGAGAAACGCCCTGGGCCATTGAGGGGCGCGCAATTCAATAAAAGCAATAAGACCGAACATAGAGCATATATAGTTACCCCAGTGACTTCGTCATGGAGGGGTGTATATAAAAATTTATACCCCGACTGGGATCAGCACTTGCTTGCTATTTCTTATAGATATGTGTCCTACAATATGAGTGTTAGCGACTTTAAGGGAAGTATTGCTTTCTTGTCGTACGTGGAAATGTGTAAGTGCTGCGTTCGAGGATATATAATACAGTGGTACCAAATATTTTCCACAAAAAATACCTAAATATCTGTTTTAATTATTAGATTTTTTTTTGCATTAATTGGAGTAGTCATCCTTTATTTATCTTTCAATTAGAATTCAATAATTTTTTTGAAGTTTAAGTTATATATGATTCTGAAATATTAGTTTAATTAATTATTAAGTAGTTGGTAACGCTTTAATTTGACAGTCGGCCATTTTAATTTCACATCAGCTGTTAAAACAATTGATAAAAATAACTTGTAATTTAATAATCTTGAAATACATGTTGAAAACTTCTGATAAAAACTAATATGCTACATCTGGCCGCCCGTGTTTTGTCGTACGCACTATTGCACACCCTATCACCCACTCACCCCTATTTCTTACATTTACCAACTCACGTATAAGCTCTTTAGTTTACACATATTAAATAAATTGCTACTGATCAAAGATCATGAAACAAATAATGGATTAATTTATATGGACTGCGAAAAATGCTATCTTCGAAAAACATACTTGTTTTACAAAGAAATAATTTATTTCTTTTATAGTTGTCAGGGAAGAGATATCAGAAGAATTTATAATGATGCATTTTGTATTTTGGTTAATGTGACAACTGTTAAATTTCAAAATCAACTTTGAGGGCCGATTTCTCCGTTTAAATATGTTTTTCTGCCGATAAAAAATAAATATAGAATATTATAACTGTAGAACAAAATCGGCGAGGGACACTTCTTGCACCTTGCTTGTATGTAAGATATTTGGATTAATTTGCGGAAAAACTGAGGTTATATTTCATTAATTTTCGTTTAATTCCGAGAAACTAAGATTTAATTGAAAGTTTAATACACAAGGATTGCAAAAAATATCTAATTTACCGAGAGGTGTGTTAAGTTTATTTCGTAAATAATAAATATTCGTAAGTATGAAGATATAGATATATGTAAAGAAGAAAAAATAAAATACAAAACATATGCTTATATAAAGTAATATATCAAAATACTTTTGACATAAAATCTAATAAAGGAAAACCAAATTTGATCGTTCATATCTTCTGTATGTCTCAGGTGTGTTTGAAATGTGTTATAGGCGGTTGTCAGTCTTAAAACGTACGTATTTTATCATTTTTTAGTGTCATTTTTTCTTCTATATTGCTTTACTAACATATGGGCGCTTTTTATACGTTACGCAATTTTTATACAGATGTCTTATTATTGTTATTATTATTATTATTGTCAAACGGTTTGGATATAGAATTTATTTTTAGTATTTTTGATACAAATATGTGTCAAAATAAGAAACATTTTAGGTTAAAGATTTAAGTTGAAAGTAGGAGCAAGATTTTTGTTTAAAAAACAATATTCTTTAGACATTAATAAAAAAAATATGTTGGGTAGTCACCCTTGATTTAAGTGTTATGTTATTTTTCATCAAATTTTAAGAGAAATGTATATTTTTTTCGGCAGTAATTAACGGGACAGATTGATGTAGAGAAAAGAAGGGGTTCATTCAGTAACAATTAAACTTAAGCAACATAGTTTCTATTTTTGCAGTGTAGAAATATTTAGCTTGCTGCTTGAATGATACGTGTACCATATATGTAAGCACTTTTTGTAGCGTTAAAAGTCTAAAAATTGACTAGACAATGTCTAGACTATAAAGAGAATGCATAGTATTTTAATAATTTGCAGTAAATTTTTATCGGCTTTAGACTGTCGGATAGCAAAAATCTTATCAATAAATGCTGCTCCTCTAGCGTACACATTTCAAGCAGACCAGTGGATGAATTTGACAGTTCGCGGATGCGTTCATGTAACATTTTCGAAGTCTCTTTAAATATAATTTTAAAGCAAAATTAAAGCTATACATCAACATTTTTTGTTAAATTTTGGACAAAACTATACAATAATAAATTTAACTGCAAAAAAAAAAAATAAAAATAAAAACAGTTGAATCAATCGAAACATTAAACACATTTCAAATTCTGTTTTTAAATTCAACACGAATCAAATTTTCAAAACAAAATATAATGAATAAAATGAAAAAATTAACAATAAAAACATAAAATCAATAATCTAGATATCGAGCTTAATACAAAACATTTTTAAAGCTTCTCAAAAATCCAACTAAATAATATATTTACATGTAACACATGTTAACAGAATTAAAAGTTTACAGAACACTATTTGGTTTGACGTCACAATTGCCAATCTAGTTCGCTATGAAATTAACAAATTGTTTGATCGTGTTTTGTTTTTTTTTTTTTATTTATTTGTATAAAATGTTACAATGTGCTGCAGTTTTTTCAAATTTAAAATGATATCTGAAAGGATTTCAAAATGTTATTAATTATTCTTGAAAATAATAAAAGAAATATAACATTTTGATGAATGATATCTATAAATTGTTTGACAAAATTAATTATAAATTTAGTAAAAGTTAAACATTGATTAAATAATATAATTTACTTGGAACAAAATATCTACATCACAATTATACCCAAACCGTTGTTCTTTTGTTTGTATTAATACAATCGTGAAAGCTCCGTTAAGCTTAAGTTTCTATAGCAACCCTATCGCTTTAAGCTTGATTAAGCTAATACATGCTTTAACACAATTCACTGGTTGCCTATAAATGATTGGTTTTATGTCTGAATTTGGTTTCTCTTTCAAAAGAACCCTTTTCAAATCGTTTCTTTTTTTCTTATTATACAAATATTTTTATTTAAATTTACCTTCAGTTCTGCTTCAGATGTTTTATTATAGTTTTAACAGGTTTTCAGCTCATACTTAAAATCGGATAAGCCTTTTTTAAATACATAAAATAAGTGAAATATATTTATTTGCAATAACAAAATTCATAGTGAAGTCTTACAAATTCTCCAGAATATTTAAATTTGGGGGCGGTTCAGATGTTTTTATAACTTACTAGAGCTAGTCTATTTATGAAAATGATATAGTAAATTAAACAATAGATTTGTTTCAACACAAATTTTTGGATGCGTTCATGAAACCTTTTGTGCATATATTAATGAACACATATGTAAGAAACTTTATACAGTTGGGTCAGTTGAATCGGACAACATACTATAAAATTGATTTGCTGATTAACAATAAAAATTATTATTTAATAATACTTAAAAGAAGTTCATTTTAATTTGTTATAAAAGAAAAGTAATTGGTTTTTAGTATTAGTATTTTATTCGAGGTTGGTTAAATATCAAATCCAATTCTTCATAACATGAATCAAATAACAAAGATTCCAAATCACTTTCAATTGTAAAAACAGAATAATCTTAGTTCATGTTTTGATATTTTTTTGCAACGCGTGTAAACTAGTGATCTACATACATATGCTGACAAATACTTAGTACATAGTCCAGACCAGTGGATAAATATGACAGTTCGCGGGTGCGTTCATGTAATTGTCGAAAATATGTATGTAGAATTAGACAGTCCAAACTAGCTGTTAGCACAAGTCTGATTTATTCATCTTTAAACAATTACAATTCTTTTATATTTATTTTGAAGGGTCAATTATCAAAATATGCATATTTATTCGGATAGGTGAAATGAATACTATTAAACAATTTATTGGGCCTCACGTCTTAAGAAATTTCAACCCAATAGCTCAATTTTTATTAAAAAATATATTGTTTATTTTTGATTAAAGGCTATTTGAGCAAAAAAAAGCCTTAAAAATACTAGGCTTACTTATATTTTTGATATAATCTATCCGTTGTAAGGACAGAAACAAACGAATAACCATAATACACAATAGTTGAAATGCAATAAAATATCAAACAATTTAAATTTGGTGTATGTTTATGATCCCAACCAACAAATATAATAAACTTCAAAGCAAGGAAGCAACGAGGCAACGAGGCAACGAGGCATCCGAGAAACTCACAAACATAATTCAACACATGATAATCCACCTGGTAACACTTCGGAGCCTAAAAAGCATTACGTGAAACAAAGTTCGTGTACATTTACCTCTGTTACTGTGTATCTATGTATGTAATATGTATGTGAGGTTAATTCTCTCATCGGCCTACTTCGTAAATTTACTGAAATAACTCGGGAGATAATATCTTTAGCATTATTCATTTATAGAGACACTACATTTCAAGACATATCTTCAAATTAATTGCTTTAGTTTATGTTAAGTTTTGTTTTACTGTCTTTTGTGACATTATTGGAATTATTTGGTTTATTACATATAGAAATAATAAACTGTGTTCATTTATTTTAAAATTATTGTTAACTAGTGTCTTTTCTAGTGTACTTTAGCCTTTTTGTTTTGTTAGCTTCACTGATATAAGGTTACTCCATAGATACTCGATAGAAAAAATCTGTTTTCCTAGTGTATTTCAGGTAATTTTTTATAACTATTAAATCTTCCAGGAAAATATGGATTTTTGGGTTTCATAAATTTAGTTTGCGTATAAAAATATCAAGTAAAAACAAAAAGACTCGAAGAAAAAGAAGCCGGGCAGGTGTATCAGTTTAGTATTTTGGCGAACTTTAGTTTTTGGTATTGGTGACTTAACTAACATATGGTTACTTCTTGGCGACTCCACCAAAAAATTCATGTTTTTGACAGTTTTAAAGCAAGCATTTTAATTAAATATTGTTGAGCTATTCTTGCTTGTTTTTAGGATATTTAGCTTGGAAATATTTTTTTATTTTTTTTTTGACAATCCAACTTTCATTTTGTCTGGAAACGATTCTTATTAACTCGTGTTAAGTCAACTTAAGTATTTTTGGTTTTGTCAATTTGTTTCTTTAATCAGGTTTTTTCTTAAATCTTCAACTATAAAATTCAAGTCTACCTATACAATTTCTGAGAGTCTTAGCGCAAGCAGTGTTCCCTAAATATTCTTCAGCTGTTTTTGTTAGTTTTTGGGACACTTAACTTTAAATAATTTTTCGGGAGCATGCTTTTGTATTGCTTTGCTCAAAATAGTTAAAATTCTTTTTAACTTGTCTTTTAAATAATTATAGTCTTTAAGTTTAATTAACTTGACTAATATAAGGTTTTTTGCAAACTATTTGCCCATGATATTTATATATTCTTAGGACACAATCATTTTTTTCTACATTTGTTTCAATTTAACTATTATTACGAGTTTTCAAGAGCTTGCTTTTGTATTATTTATTGTCTTATTGTTTTATTTATAACTTCTTATTGTATATTTGATTGTTTATTTGCTTATGTGTAAATTTTTTCATTTTCTAAGTATAATTAACTGTTTAAAGTCAATACATGTTGGCTCTCTTTGGTGACCCATTTTTTAATTTACATGTTCTTAAAGCCTAATAATAGCTTTAAAAACGTTTAAATATACAATATAATCTTTTGACATCTAGTACAACAATTAAACTGACGATAAACATAAAAAATGTATGAGTTTTATTTTGTCACCTCCAAATTTATAATCTTTAGAAAAGTGCACAGTAAACTTATGTTTTCAACAAGTGTAGAAATATGAATATATTATTTGTAATATGTACGAGTTTGACTTTGAGACATTGTATATATTAATTAAGTGTTTACAAGAAATATAAGCAAAACGATGCAAAAAGTAATCAGGAAGCAAGCAAGGAAATAATTTTTGCTTAACAACAAAAATTTGGTCTAAAATTGCAATATCTAAAGTTTCTTGAAGACGTAGACACAAGTTGAACGCGTAAATATTGTAAGCATCTCTTAGCGGATGTGGATATAGATACTTGAACATCCGTTAAACATTTTAACCCCTCCGTTAGCGGTGCTCTTATCTTTGAACTGACTCCACTAAGCACTAAACTTCAACCATGTGCCGAGCCGAGAAATAAACGTTATTGACGCGGAATGATGCTGAAGTTTGCCGAGGTTGCGGTAATCATGTTGTTGCCTGCGTGTTTTTATTGATAATATTAAGTATTTCGAGTTGATTCTCATTTCACAGATTCAAATTTCAACAGTTAATTCAGGAAAACAAGTTAAAGTATTTTTTTTTTTTCGTTTTTAAGGAAGGTAACCCTTGAACTTCAATAATAACTAATTCTCTGTAGAAAGTTCAGTTCTGCTGTAGAGTTCGCCAACAAGTTATATCAATTTGAAAAGCGAGAACTAATCTTATCTGCACTACAAATCAAACTTTATCTTCACAAATCACAAAACAAACAAAACTATTGTCAGCAGTAGTTCTTCGAGTGAACAAGCATTAACTCTCGCATCCTAACCAATAATATATACATTCACTATTCGCATAGAACTAACTCCGCAAAACTTCCATTCCTTCCTTAGTTACGCATCGTGGGGTTCTTCCTTTGCTAGTTCTGCCAACTGAAGAAATACAAACAGTACGCAAGAAAAAATAAATCAACGATAACGCTACGCTATTTATGTAGTAGTTGTTTTCCAGTGATATTATCTTACTTCACACTAGATTCATCGAATTCTATTTGACAAATTGCTTTCATAATTTGAAACCGAATATAAACTTATTAAATATTAATCTAAAGACGGTTAAAAGAGTTTTTTTTATGTTTTGATTAAACACTAGGATATTTATCCTAATTATTAGTTTATCTTCTCTTTATTTGCTGAAAAATGCTACATAAACCAGACCAGTGGATGAATCTGACAGTTCGCGGATGCGTTCATGCAACACGTCCAAAGTCAGTAGGAACTATATACCAACAGTCTGATGGACTGTCCAAGAATTTGTTGGAGCAATATTTTAATATAAAAATATTTTATTTCTAATAGGCTAAAAAGCTTTTATAATAATTGAATAATTGTTTGAAAGTATTTTTTAAAATTCAATTTCACCCGATATATTTTTGAATATAAGTATTTAAAAAAGAGTATATAACAGATCAAGTTATCAGCATTAAACAAAAGGTTAAGACAAGATATAGGTACAAATAAATAAACTTAATATTAATAATATTAGTCTTTAAATCATATTTGCATTCCAAAAACTCTAATATCAAAAAACATAATTTTAAAGCGATTTCAAGCGATGTAAAAGTTTATAATATACCAGGTATTGGAAACAGTGAAATATGAACAAGTTAAAACATGATCCTTCTAAAAATGACAAGATATCGTTGATAAAACATCAAAAAATAAATCAACAATAAAACAGCTAAGTTTATTCTTCCTCTTTGTCCAGTATTAAGACTAGAACGTCTGCAAGAAACTTTTTCACTTAAACTTTTTTATATTTCTCGTTTTGATCCCTCCGCTTGTCATCTCTGAACTTTCATTGTAATAAAGCTGACACTTTAATAGAACTTTTCAGTTGAACAAATGCAATTGGTCTAAGGAACGCATGATTTCTTATATATTATTGATGCGAGGATTTGGTAATTTGGGTTTAATAGAGACGTTTTTATTTGGTAATGATTTAAAGAAATAGTTGGACTTTGTTTTGAGATAATCTTATGATAATTTATTGACTTTTTTCAATAGATAATAATAGTTAAAATCCTTATTAACAGTTTTAGTGAATTTCAGTCTGTTGATTTTGTAAATTGGACTAATATACAGTTAAACAACGGAGAATTATTTACAAATATAATAAAAGAAATCAAATTTTAGTATTATTATTATTTTTATGAAATATATTAAAAAAAATAATACTCGTATTATTTTCTTTGAACGGATGTGCACTTAAATCAAAAGCAAATAATTTTCTACTCGTCCCAATAAATCGTTATTCATAACATTTTTAATAAAACAAACCGCGGAGGACTTTCAATATTTCATCGGAAATAAAACAAATATTATTCCAACACCTGCTAGATTTTTCTTCCAGACCTTTAAATAAATAAGATAAAAATAATATTGTCCCTTCGTTGTTGTCAAAACAGAGAATTTAGTGCTGGAAGGCAAGTAGCCAAACCAACACACTGAGACAGGCAATTTAGAATCAATATATCAAACTGGTAAAATAAACAGCATTATCATCTGTTATAATCAGCACCTGGAATTGTGTGCATTTGCTCGCGATTATAGTTAGATTGTTTCAGGGTCTTTTACGAATAGATGGTGCTTGGGATTATTAGTTATATTACTAAACGTTTCTTTCAAACTATCTGATAATGTGATGCATTCATTAAACTTTTTGTACATGTACTAATTCAAACATGTAAGAAACTTTGTACGGTTAGAACGGATAACATAGATTAGGCGATCAATAACGAAAATTATATGTACATTATTTATTTTATTGTACTTCAAATAAGTAAGTTTTAATTTGTAATAAAAGAAAAATTTTGTTGTTCACTTTTCGTATTATATTTCAGGATAGTTAAAAATCAAATCAAGTTTTCATAACATAAATCAAATGAGAAATAAAATTCCAAATCATGAATGTAGTACAGACCAGTGAATGAATCTGACGGTTCGCGGATGCGTTCATGAAACTTGTCCTAAGTCTGTAGGAACGATATGCCAACCGTTGGAATGGACTACATACAATAAAATTGATTAGCTGATAAACAGCGAAAATTATATGCATATTATTTATTTTATTATACTTCAAAGAAGTTTGTTTTAATTTGTATAATAAAAGTAAAGTATTTGGTTATTTAGTATTCGTATTTTATTCGAGATTGGTTAAATATCATAACATGAATCAAAAAACAAAAATTCTGTATCAGACTCAAATTTCAAATCGTTAAAGTTTAACTATAAATGCAGAAAAACCTTAGTTTATGCTTCGATATTTTCTTTGAAATGCGTATAAATAAGTTATCCGTATGTGCTGACAAATGGTGCATAGCCCAGACCAGTGGATGAATCTGACAGTTTGCGGATGCGTTCATGTAACTTGTCCGAAGTCTGTAAGAACGATATATGTATTAACAGTTGGATGGACTGTCTAAGAACCTGTTGTAATGATATTTCTAAAATGCGCATGCATCTGACACAGTTTTGATTATCTGTTGAAATAAACCTATCAATTTCTGCACGAAAAGCAGTAAACTAAATAAAAAAAAAAATAAAAAAATCAATTTGACGAGTAAGACTTATAAATAAAACTTATAAAGTAAAAAAACTTCTGGTATGTAAAGGGAATATATTCCTACATGATTATAGGCGTAGTCATAGCCTTCGGAAAAATATGGCTTTATTAAGCCACAAATAATTTAAGCTCAGATCGGATCTGAACACGTGAGTATTTCGTGTAAATGGATTGCTTCTAACCTTAGAGTCGCAGTCGCACAGTATTTTATATGAAGGATTTAATTTAATATTTAATTAATGGCAAAAAGTGAAAATATACTTGCAAGGAAAACAAATATAGGCTGAATATTTATTATGCCGAAGGATATTTATCATGGAAAAAAATTTATACCTTATTTATAATTAATTATCTTAATTAAGAAGGTTTTTTTTGTGTATACTTTGCAATTTATTGAAGCATTTTCAAGTTACTTTTGAAATATTGAAGAATAATTTATTTGAAACATTTATTTCAGAGTTTTTTAAAATTTAATATTTAGAACTTAAGCATTTATAAATTAATATTTTTATGTTGCTTTAATTTAGAGAGTAATGTGATTGTTTAATTCCAGGAATATGAATAATTATTGAATTTTATTTAAAATTATATTTTACCAAGAAAATACAGTCGATTTTAGACCCGGTCATGAGAAAAATAAATTTATTGATATTTTCAATCTCAAAACTTGACATAAAATTAAAGCTTGGCTTTGATAGCAAGACGCAACTGGTGAGTCATTGGTTGATAAAATAGATTAACAAATCTAGATTAAATATTATCGAAACAAATGATAGTAATAACGTTGATGATAATATAAAATAAAGTTGGTAACATTGCTATTTTGACAGCTGAAAAATTTCCTTCAACATTGCATGTGAAATTATCTTAAAAGTTTCATAAAACGACAAAAAACTAAACAAGCATCTGAACTTTTATTTCCCCAAAAACAAACTTAACAATAAAAACGTTTATTATGCAAATATATCATAATATTTTTCTGGCTCATAACTTTAAGATAAAACTATAAATAAAACTATCTTTATTAACATATTATATCGTTGCCAAGTTCTGTCTCGTGTCTTAAATATAATATTATGTACGTGGTTATTAAGGCAGACGGTGATAATAATCTTTATTCCAAGGATGAAAAATATAGCAGCCCGTTAAAAACGGTGTTAAGTGAACGTTCCGTCAAGAAGTCACGCTCATCCGATATTATATAGCGGGTGGTAAAAAATAACGGATGAAAAACTTAATGTATAGAGATAAAATGTTACAGTTATAATTTATCAATAAATTGTTCATGTTTTTATGCATTTGTGTCAATTGTTTTTAATTCTTTTATAACTATTATTATACCTTATATATTATACCGGAAATAATTCTAAATTTGTCGATTTTTGTTACCCTTATTTTATATTTAGGGTAGATTCCTGGATAACAGCCCTGCAAATATATATTGCTGTGTAAGTTACATGGTAAATAGCCCAAACCAGTGGATGAATTTGACAGTTCGCGGATGCGTTTATGTAACATGTAGGAACGACATACCAACTGTAGGAACGGACAACATACTATAAAATTGATTAGCTGCGAAATCAACAACGAAAATTATATGTATATTATTATTTATTTTGTTATACTTCAAAGAAGTTAGTTTTAATTTATATTTAGGGTAGATTCTTGGATAACAGCCTTACAAATATGTATTGCTATGTTAGTGGAACATGTTCTAACCTGATTTGTGTTATTGTAACTAGTTTGCTTCTAAATCTTGTTACAGAGAAATATCGATGTTGAGATTATGAATTATATAGCAAATAATAAAT
>NEEE01001018.1:38205-66872 GCA_002278615.1 Pogonus chalceus
ATAGCATATTTATAAATTATTTCTAATATTTAGTATATAAAAAATATGTAATGGGGTCTATAAGACCCCAATTATTTCTAAAAAACATTTTTATAAATTTAATTTACAAAATACTATTACGATTAAAATAAGTTTGTTAAACAAGGGACTATAGGTCCCCAATCAGATATTTATTATTATTAAATGGAGATATAGCATATTTAAAAATTATTTCTAATATTTAGTATATAAAAAATATGTCATGGGGTCTATAGAACTCCAATAATTTATAAAAGACATTTTTTTTTAAATATAATTTACAAAATACTATTACAATTAAAATAAGTTTGTTAAACAAGGGACTATAAGTCCCCACTCAAGTATTTATTATTATCATAAGGATACATAGTATATTTATAAACTATTTCTTATATTTAGTATATAAAAAATATGTAATGAGGTCTATAAGACCCCAATTATTTTTAAAAGACATTTGTTTTTAAATTTGATTTACAAAATACTATTACGGTTTAAATAGGTTTGTTAAAAGAGGGACTATAGGTCCCTACTGAGATATTTATTATATTTAAATAGAGATATACATAGCATATTAAGAAAATATTTTAAATATTAAGTATATTAAAAATACGAAATGGGGTCTTTAAGACCCTAGTTATATATATATAAGAAATTTTAACTAAAATAAAGTAAATAAAAAGCAAATAATTATTTACGTTACGTATAAAAGGGAGACCCCAAAAATTATAACAAAATTTGTACTTAATAGACAAGGGGACAATATGGGGGGGTTGACCGGACCCCAATACCATTTCTGGTGTACTAATTGTTCACTTAATATAAATTCAAAAATATCAAGTTAAAATAACCATAAATTCACAATAATATACGTATGCAAAATAATATTATTTCAAATTTCGTTTACCGATGTTGACAAAGTCGCAAAAGAATTCGAAATGAATAAAAATCATGTTCGAACCGCTCAACATACCCAAGTATTCGGTTGAAATTAATTAATTATCTAACATTTTAAATTTAATAAACGCATGTTTGAGTCCGCAAAATACAAAAATTATACTTTTAAATTGCAGGAAATATATTTTAAAGGGTAGCAGATCAAAATGAAACTCGTACATATCATTTATTGAATAATAAAACCAAAATAAGTATTTTTAAACGTTAATTATTAGACAAATTTCAATTTTAATATAGCTGAAGAAAATTTAATATAAATAATTCAATAAAATAATTTGCAAAACTATAAAACTTAATTTGCCTTCATAAAATAAATTTTACTAATGGTCATAAACTGAATTCATTAATTTTAAATAGATAATCGGTTTATTAAATTGCTTTTAATATTTTAATGCATTTAAATCACACAGTAGCATGCACTGTAATTAAAATGTATTGATTTGAAATTGTTTTTTGTCATATTCATTGCAAGTTAATTTTAAATTGTATTTTGTGCGACAAAACACGAACACTGATTTAAAAACCTTTGCGGTTATAATTCTGATGGATAAATAATTTTTTAAATATGTCGTATGTATAACATGCGCGCGCATTAAGTTAATGTCAGTGTGAAACAAAAGATTGCAGTTAATAATAAATAAATTGAAATTAAAAAAAAAAAAAAATTACCAACTTACGTTATTATTTCATTAGCTAATAATGATATTTTTTTTTTCTTTCATGACCTATTTTCAAATTTAATTAAAAGCTGATTTAAATGTCAAATGCAGATATGATAGGTGAATATTAATTATGAATTCGTCATTTTATAATTTCATTTATAAATAAATCATGCGATTAATTTGATTTGATTTATAAATTAAAATATTTTTTTATGCTTAAAGTGACTTTAATTTATGTATTTAACAGGTTTAAAATGGTAATATTTGTATGAGGATAGACATATAACTGGTAATACACTTTAAAAGTCTTATTCATGATATAGTTGATCAAATACTGATATGTATTCCATTACTGATATTAAAATACTGATGTATGGATATTTTAATCAGTTCTAAGTGAATTTTTGAATATTTTTCAAGTTTATTTGCCTTGATATATCAGATAAGGTAGAATATTTATATTAATGATAAGGGAAGGCTTTGAAAAATCATTTTTTAATCAATAACATAAAAATAAAACATATTAAACAATAAGGAACTATGATTAATGTTCTTCATTTTTCTATTTGAATTATTAGCACAATTTGAAACAAACATAATATAATTATGTTTGTGATCACCGTATGGATCGTAATTTTATTAGTAGCACAATTAAGCACAATTGCAGTCTTAAATGTTTCAAAAATAATAGTCAATTTCTAGTAAAGCACAATTTGGCACAATTTGATTTAATTTCATAGTGACATTTTTCAGTTGCACAATCAAGAACAAATGTTAAGTTTTATTATTAATCAATTTAAATTATTTATAAACTTAAGAAGAGCACAATGAAGTACAATTATATTTAAGAAGCACAATTGCATTTTTATTTAGAGCTTGCTCTCTTATTTTTAAATTTTTATAGTACTATTTAATTTATTCTTTTATTCTTGTATCGTTTTCTTTATTTAATAATTATTTTTTTAATTGTTGCAATTATTAATTTCTTATCAAAAGCACAATGAAGCACAATTGCTCTTCTATTTAGAAACTTATTGACTTATGTATTATAAGAAACAATCTTTAATTTCATTAAAGATAAAAAAATTGTGAATTTCTTAACAAAAGCACAATAAAGCACAATTAAATTTTTATTTAGAGATTTATCTCTCATTTCTAAAAGGTTCCAGCACAATTAAAGTCTGCTTTCAATTCTTATAATATTAATATTATTTATTTAGCAATCTTGAAACTTTAGAAAAATAAAGGAATCGTAAACTTATTATCAAAAGCACAATAAAGCACATTGTGTTCTCATTTATAAATTTACCTCTTATTATTTACAATGTAATTATCATTTATTTAGTTTCTTGAATATCTTATAAGATATTGGAATTGCTAACATCTAATCAAACGCACAATGAGGCACAATTGTATTGTTATTTATAATTTAGTTCCTAATATCCTATTTTATATAGCACAATTAAAGTCAACTCCCCATTTTATATTATTATTTATTAAGTACTTCGAAATATCTTAAAATTAAAATCATCAAATTTTTATCAAAAGCACAATGAAGCACAATTGTGTTACGACTTATAATTTACATTCTAATATTTAATTTTAACAAGCACAATTAAAGTCACCCTTTCATTTTATGTTATTATTTATTTAGAAATACGAAACAACTTGAAATTAACTTCTTATCAAAAGCACAATTAAGTTAATTAGACGATTGTGAACAAGTGTTAATTGACTTTTTTCTTTTATCTTATTCAATATTAATGCAAAAATAAAATTACTTATGAACTGTGAATCGTAATTATATCAAAAGTATTAAACATATATAAAACTATAAAATATTCATAACCACACTTATTAATAACAATAATATCATACATCACTAAACATATACAATTTGTAGTCCATACTTTTCGCGAAATCCTATAAGAAATACGGTAGACAGAACCAGCTATTAGCGCAGAAAATTACCCGTTAGAGTAGGTATTTTAGAAGAACACATGCTGAATATACAAGGTAAGTAATTTTAAATGTATGTAGTTATATAAAATAGAAAGGAAATATTATTTTTGATCTATTTGTATCAGTAAATGGTAAGCGGTAATTTACAAAATGATAGTGATTATATTTTAATTGAGATTAAAATTTTATTTGTTAATAGGAAATGCGAAAATTATGCATTACTTTTGATATATTATTCATTTTCATTTTTCTCGGTTGTAGATTATATATGTCAAGGAAACATTTATTTAATGATATGAATTTATTGTTCGATTTTAATTAGTTTCTTATTAATTAACGCTATTTGAATCAATGAGCAATAATATTCTTACTTATTGCATTTATCTTAGTAATGATTCCCCAAGTTTTGACAGCTGAATTTTCCATCATTCTACCTGTGAGTTACTTTTCAGGGTTTCTGCATTAGAACTCTTGTTATCTAGGTATCTTAAGCTAGTTTTGGCATTAATAGAGAAGCTTTTCTTTTGTAAAAGTCTATCTTGAGCCTATCTTCAAGAAAATACAATGAAGCAAAAGACACTTAACAATCCAGGACTTGCAGATGATATCGTTTTGATAGCAAAATCTTTTGGAACTACAAGAAATAAGCTACGAAGAAGGTTTATTAGCAATCTCAACTATTAATAAAACACGGTAAAATAGACCAAGTGTTAGTAATAAATGATCTAGGACAATTTATCAGCTTTCGCAATGCAATGAACAAAAAAATTCTGAGCATCAAAAAAAAATAATACTTCTATACGAGTATCAAACATAGTCCTTGACGAAGAAACATGCAACTAAACTTGAAATAATGCAACGAACAATTGAAAAAAATATGTACTGACCATTGTAAAATACTTATCCGAAGACAACAAGACAACAGAAGATGGGATAACAACTATACTAAATAAGTAGAAAACTTTTGGTCCAGAGCAGCACAGGACCGGAACCATTGAAGAGAACTAGAGCAAATCTTTGTCAATATGGTCACGTCATAGACTTATTATTATGGTTCTTTTGTAATCTTGGATGTATATTTTTGATAGTTATCTTGCCTTTAGTTTAAATACTTGTTTCCAACATTAATTCAGTAATAATAAGAAAAATTGATCTGTCACTCAAAGGCAGATAAATTGACAATTCCGATAAATATTTTGCAGATAAGCATTATTTTTATAAAAAGACAAATGAATTTTCCTCAATCTTTACTGTAAGTCACTTTTCAGGGTTTCTTTATTAGAACTTTGTCCAATTGTCATTTTCTTCCCAATACATACCACAAATGCTCCAGAATATTTAAATTTAGGAATTTTTCTTAGCATATTTCCCCAATCAAGAAGAAAGGATGTTTGTAACCATAGTAAAATGTAACACGGTCCAAAATTATTCTTGTAAAATCACTTTTCAGGGCTTCTTTATTAGCATTCTATCTAGTTGCCATTTTTCTTCCCAAAACTTTCCCAGGAATTGTCCAGGTGTTTTAAGCATTTTTTGTCTATTATAGAGAAGCTTTTCTTTAGTAACCACGGATATGTATTTTGGATTGTTACCGTTCAAAATGCCTAATTTTATCATCTGTGTTCTCAATAAAGCACAAATTTCCTACCCCTGAAGCTGATATATTATTTTATTTTAAGATTTAATGGAATAAATATTTAAACTACAACAATGTAAGCAATTGTATATAATTAATAAGAACTATTAAAAGAGTTTAAGTAGGAAAAAATTGATCGTTTTCAAATACAATTCGAGCCCTAATTAAGAAATGAACCCTTTTGTTCAGCAATATGGTGATTTATATCTTCAATAGTAAAATAACAACCATAAAAAGCATTACTTTTGTTACACGCGCAATTCTATTCAAAGAATGTCTTCATTACGTCCAAATCGATATATTCGCACAGCGAGCAACGAACAACTCTACGAACTGAATGAGTGAGTTGGTTAGCACTTAGTTACTTTTTCCCGCCAGACACATAAACTCGTCTGATCACATAAAGAGAGTCGAGATTCTGATCACGCGATTGTATTTCATGATTTCCAACTAGGGCCTCCATTCGTAGAATATTATACAACAATATATTAATCATATAATTGCTTTTAAACTTGAAACAAGAGAAATATTTAAATTGGACGTTAACTGGAAAACTCCATAAATATATAATTGAAACTTAATTCGTTAATTAATCCAGGAATTTTATATTAAACGTAATTAAATTCTATTAAAAAGTTATTAAATTACATGGTTTATCTGATCTGTCAGCAAATTTATCAGCAATCATCTACCACTAAGAGTTTTGGGCTTCGATTTCTCTTTAAGTATCTAGAAAAAGGTATTTTTTATAATATTGAGCATCTAGTTTATTTTTTAAAGGCTATTTTGTTGAAAACAAAGCTTTTAAAAGCTTCGTGAATCTTTTTATTTCACGTAACTTAAAGATCTTTTAGCTTCTTGTTATAGTATTGAGACAATCTTGTTGAGCTCCAAATTAAAGCTCCGAATATATTTTTATTGCATCTACCTTTAAGTGCTTTTGATATTTAATTTTGTTATTATTTTAAATAGTATTTAATAGTATGATTAAGTTTTTTACCTTCTTACAACAAAAGGAGTCCAAATTTTTATCTGTATTCATAAAGATAAGCTATTTTCAAAAATTTTATCAAAAACTTGAAGCTGTTTTGGAAATATTTTAATAATCTAGCAATAGTTAGCAATTAACTGCAATGCTAAATATTTATCATACAATATTTTGTTGTAGCTTTAGTATATTATTATAGTATGAGTCATCTGGTTTCGAATGGAAAGCGAAGAATTTTCTTGGATTGGTTATTATTTAGTTAAATGAGCAGCATTGAGCGTCTAGCCAAAGATTCAAGAATCAAAATCACAATAAGTATTGAGCATCTAATTAAACTTCAATAATCTGCTGAGTGAGAATTATTGAACTGTAAGAAGAATTGAGCAACTTGCAGAAGCTTAGAAGCATAAATATTGGGCATCAATTTAAGTTTCAATAGTCTCATTTCGGGACAAAATATTGAGCATTTTCTTTCATTAATTATTATCCAGTAAAATTTGCAGTATAGAGCTTCTTATTTTGTTTCGACATTTTTTTTTTTTTTTGAAAATAACAGATATTTTGATTTCAAAAGAAATATTGAGCAGTTTCTTGGACAAATTATTTTTTAATTACGCTTGTAGAAATTAGAATCTAGCTAAAGCTTTAAGCATCATTATCACATAATTGCGCATTCAATTCAGATTGAACAATCTGTTTAGAATAACAAATATCTGGATTTCAGATAAAATTTTTAGCAGTTTCTAAGAATAACTATTATTTAATTAAATTAACAGAATTGAGCATCTTGCTGAATCCTACAGTATCAAAAACTTTCTATTGGGCATTTCAGTGCAATAGTAATCTAGTTTTGTTAGTTAGCATCATTAAGCATCTTATCAAAGCCCTAAATGATAATATTTTCTGTAATATTTTTGATGTAATATTGAGAATCTCTTTATAATGTAGCTCTGAATATTTTAGTGTTGTTAGACTAATTAAAGAATTAATATTAAATCTTTCAATAACGTAAATAGACAAAGCAAGAAAGAATTCCCGAATATCACCCTCAGAGCGGAAAACATATATTCTGAGCATTCAAGTCAATGCATTATAGTCGTAATGTACTGCTAGCAATAAAGTGATATGGGAGATTACATTACCATGGATAGTTCTTCTTCAAGTAAGTTATTTTCGGAATAAAATACGTTGCGTTCAGTTTCGCGTTTGCTGAAATTATGGCCGGTTGTGGGTGAACTAAAGCACGGACCGTGCCTCGTGGGTATAATGTATTGTTGTAGTCTTTTTTTTACGGACTTCTCCTGTTTATTGATTATTGGTCTAATTTTATCAAGAGATCATTTGCTTTTATGAACTTTGCGTTAATATATTTTTAATCTACTGTGAGTTTCTCTTTAGGTTTTTTTTTTCTTCTTTGTTTCTTTCTCGTACAGTTATTTGAGATTCATTTCGATGAATATTATTTCTGATTTTATTCGTTCAGGGTTTTGAGATTTTAATTAAAAACTTATACATACATATTAACAGTTTTGTATTAATATTACTGCAAATATTTTATTTATTAATAACTAATTATGCTTCCATCAATTGGATATTAAAAATGGTGACCAGAAAATTTAATAGATATATGAATGCAACTGTTTCCAATATGGCTTCTTTAAGGCAATTTGTTGTTATATAAATTTTGCTTATAACGACGAAATGGATGTTACGATCAAATTTGTTTTATATTTTTGGTTTCCATAAAAACTGTACTGTAATAGTTTTGGATAAAACGACATATAATTGAAAGATGTTGTTTATAGCGACGATTTTTTTTATTAATGCAACTAGATTTCACTTATTCTCTTGTAGTAAGAGTACTTTAAATATTTCTGGTTTATTAATTTTGAAAAATGACACTTACAGGCTTGTCGAAGTATATTTTGTACTCACCGGGAAGTTAATCTATGATATAAATGTTAATTTATTAAGTTGCACAAGTATTGCTCTTTCTTTTAACCCTTTTATTATAAAGATTATTGTTTGAAATAATATTTTGCGGCATTCAATGTCTTTCATTATATTTGTTAATAATTATCCATTGTGTCGCTATGATGACAATGCTACGCTTTATATAAACCCGGTTATAACAAGCTGTTAATAACAACACAATAATAACGACAATGTTTATAACGAGGAACTAGATATTACGATCAAATTTGCTGTTTTTGTTTAGTCCCTTTAGAAAATTGAACTCAACTACTATCGGATGCAGCAACATAAGTTAATACAACACATTCATATTAACATTGCTTATAACGACGAACCAGTTATTACGACCAAATTTAATATTCATAGAAAATTGTTCTGAAATTGTATCAGATACAATAACATCGGTAAATACAACAAATCGGTTATAAAAACATTATTTTTTAGAATATATGTATATCAAGAGAAAACAGACATTTCATTGTTGTTTGTTGTGCACGAACGTGATAAGAAATTGTAACAAGTTATAACCTTACAATTCTTAAATAATGCTCCAGTTTTTTACAATTAAATATACCATACTTCTTATAAGTATTGTTCAGGATATTCTTTAACACTAATGCTGAATTTTTACCGATACAATTTTATTTTGAAAGTTTTTGTTCTTTGTTTCTCTGTTCCGAAATTATAAATTTTTCCTTGTAAGCAATATAAGTTTGTAAACATAACCAAAAAAACAATAAATAATTTTATTAAAAGGTAAAATTAGCATAAATATAACAAACGATGTCTACCCTAATATATCAAAAAACAAAATAAATTCTAATTCATATAACGATAACTATATTCAGGCAAGTGAAATAAATTAAATCCCAATTAATTAGAATTTAATACGATCAACCCTGCTGTTACTTAGAAAATAAATTCGTTTAAATTTACATTACTTTAAAATGCCCCAATGAGTCTGTAATATATTCGTTTGTCGGTATAGTCGGTACGCTAATTTATAACAACAAAATGTGAACAAAAACTTTGTAAATTTACGGTCAAAATGGTCAAATTACAAACATATAAAACATTAAAATATATACTAGCGATAAAAAGCAGAAATTTATTCATGAAATAAAGTTCGGTGCTTCAAATATACTGAGTGAAATTAAAATGTTGTAAATGAGACGGGGAATGGTTTAGGTACAGTTGCATTTAGAAATTTTTTTGAGGTTATTTCTTAAAAATGCCAAATAAAAGAAAAAATGTGGTCAAAATATTTTATTTATTTTTAAGAAATTGTTCAAAACTAAAATTTTAATAGTTTTTGTTGCGTTTTGATATAAAAGAGTAAGACAGAAAATGCTAGGAAGAAATATAAGACAAAATGGCAATCAGACATGCGCATATTACTAAAACTGTAATAAACAACTGATTGCAGCTATAATGGAACCGGTTTTTGGTCGATTTAACTAGTTTTATATCAAATTAGACCTTGCGTCTTAAAGTGGATTTGTATTATCCAATATGGCGGCTATAAGGGAAGTTAAAACTGTAAGGGTTGGTTTGAGAAAACAGTGGTAACAAATAAAAAAAAAACTTTTCTACAATATTGTACAAACAATAGATTTGCATCAGCTGGCCGAGATACAGCACATGACTCTATCGCTGATGTATTTATGCTTCGGAGTGCAGTAGGTGGCCATGGTCGGCCGGGGGTGGCTTTCATGGCATATCTGATGCGTGTGATACGTTGACCTCGCGTATAAAACATCGCGCACTCAAATTAAATTATGACTTATCACGAACACGTTAACGGAATACAAACCGAGTTATTGTTCTATTGTATGTGTAATTCACTTACAATTACATTATATATGTGTATATTTACTTCTGCTCTCTTGTACTTAATTGCTTTTATTTATAATTACATGTTTATAATTTATTACTGAATATATGATTCATTTCAAGTAGCATGTACCTTGTAATGTTTATGTTTTATTATATTTTATTACAACTCAATGATTTCATGCCATTTTCAGTTGAACTTCAATTTATTTAAGGTTATGAGCATTTGAAAATTATGGTCATGTACTTGGAATTTAATTTCACAAACGAAAGCTAGCCATGTGATTACAGAACACAAAATCTTGTATTTATTCAAGCAATTATTCATTGTTAAATATTTGAACTGTAATTTAAATTGCAAATAATACAAAAATAGGCAACTTTAAACGAAATAAACTAATATTAAGGAGGAACTCTACCCTCAAGATTTCAAAAAATATATTCCTTATATTATCTACAATGACCCTTTAAAAGGGTTTATTGATATTCGACATCATTGCAAAGATACAAGAAGAATTGTAGAGGCCGTACAATACGTTAACTATAGTACCAAAAATGTTAAACGCGTTTTTCTCGAAACTAGGAATATAACGGAGCTTCGATTCCGATTCCGATATATCGGAACATCCGATTGTTATTACACCTCCGGTTCTGACTTCGGCTCCGATACTTTAAAATCGGAGGTTTTAATCGGAGGTCTAATCTATGACACTTTAAGAAATAAACTAGACAAAGCTGCGAAGCTTTTATTTATTAAATATAATATTCCACCTTTAGAGTCAATTCATTTGATTTAATTTGCTAACTGTTATTGAAAATATGTTAATTTTGATTTTGAGTAAAGGTGCTTGCTGTCTAAGGGTTATAGGATACATTGCGTAAAGGTGCTCGAATATTCCCTCACTCGCATTCACGAGCGACAAATCACAATTCAGAGTTTAGTTTCCCCTTCAATCCTGCCGTTTTAGCGCGCAAGGAGAAAAAAAATTTAATATATGGTGGCAAGAGCACCTTTAGACAATGGTCCTGTCCCGACAGAGCACCTTTAGACAGATTCGACTGTAACTGAATATTGTTTTTATTTGCCCTTAAATCATATCTCTTCTACCACCACCTGTAACACCGCCTCCGACTCCGACTTCGGTTCCGAGAAAACCGCTTCCATTACATCACTACTCGAAACCACATTTCTCAAACTGGCTGCCACTTTTTCGCGGGAACTATTCAATAAAATCACATTAGTCTTACAATCATTTTTGCAATTCTTTAAATTTTCAAGAAATCTTAGGCTTCAGGAAAGTCAATCTAATATAGTTTAAAGAAATCTAAACGATTTTGTTCTACCTTCTTTGAGGACTGATTGCGACTGGCACCCATGTAGTTGTCTGACGCCGAAGGCTACCACGGCTCCAAATATAAAATTTTTGTACTTTAAACAATTTTGTAATAATAATTAAAATACGTGCAACAATATAATAAAAAATTCTAAACGATTCAATTGTTATTTATTACGTAAAAAATTTCTGAATATTGCTGTTTTTTTAGAGCTGTCAGGGTGGGCTATTATTTTGACAATTATTGTTGATATAATTTTCATATTTCAGCAATAATTTCTTATATCTATAAATTATAAAAAAGTTATAATAAAGGAAATATAAAATGCTATAAATGAACAAATTCTACGATTCCAGAAAACAATATATAATAACAAAGAGAGTTTAATCCCAGTGCGACAACTGTAACATAAAAAATCGGTTAGACATTTTTTAATTTTCTTGAAATAGAAGTTCTAAAACCGCACAAATAAGCAAACAACACATTGGGAAGAAGGCAGACGACATTGTGTAAAGAAACAAATAGCCTATTTCTTTGTATTTTTCTTTTCTCTTTTACACTCTACTGTTTATTAAGTTTCCGTTGAAATTTATTAGTTAAAACTAGGGGGAAGGCCGATGCTGTATTGCTGTAAAATTTTGAATATTTACGGTTAAGATGTAACATATTTGTTTTTCGACGTTTTACATCTGAAAAATATATTTATTACCGCTTTTATTTTAATTTTTATTTAAGTATTAGTTTGGTTTAGTTATCCTACCGGATAAATATTTGTAATATTAAAATTGCGCTTACAGTAACCATATTTATAAGTTATTAACTAAATAAAACAAAATTAAACAAATTATATTTAACTATAAAAGACATTAAGTATCTAGAATAGGAATCAGTGTTTGAATGATCGAAAAATCGCGAAATTTGGCGCACCGCTTGCAATAACCTAGCTCCGAAGATTAATTCTTAGTCGTTTCGTCAGTTTGCAATACTGGAAACTCGCGGCACACTGCGAGAACCATCGCATTTATTCACAAACTTGTACATAATTAAAAAGGTGATAAATTTCGCCAGTTAATTGCTGTTAATTTGTTGTTTAAAACAATTCAAACTCATGATTACTGGATTTTTTTTTTGTTTGTTTGCGTGAAATACCGCAGTGGATACGTCGATTTTTTAATTTATTGAATTAATTCAATTTAATTGTAAATTAATTAGATTTTATTTTATTAAAATAATATTTTTAATTGTTTTTATAATAATATATACGATCAAAAATATTGGTAGCTTTTGGTAACCATTTTTATAACTAATGATTATTTTAAATTTATTTGGTGATGTGCTATCAGTACCAAATAAATAACTCAAAAACAAATGAAGATAAGAAGTTAATATAATTTAAATTTTACCTAAAATATGTAATTATAATTAAATCATTTTGAAAATTAGACGTTTTATAACAGTATTTCGAAAATTGATAAAAATTCTAAGGGGGTTTACGTTCAAAAAATATTTGAGATCTGTTTCTTCAAATTTTTGATATATAGCATGGAAACTAATCATTTTCCAGATATTTGCAGTTAATAATTTAACATTATTTTGCATTGAAATTAAATAAATTTAAATATTTCGAAAAACAAATAAAAATATCAAAATTTTAACAATGCTAGTCAATTTTTCGTGTCATTTTACATAAAGTATGTAATTTTCTCATTAATTGAGCAAAGTGCCTTATGACAGCCATTTTGATTTTTTTATCAGAAATGCGCTAGAATATCTAGAATATATTTAATTCAACACATACCTTGTCGTATTAGATTACAAGATGAAAAACAGAAGATAAGGCGGACCTATAACAAAATAAAATAATATTATAGTTAATAAAGAGAGCTGGCTTATTGTCATCGCCACGAATCAATGTAATTGCATAATAATAGGCATATATTTTACTTCGACTTACTTTATTCTCTTTTTAATTGTTTTAATGCTTAGTTACACAATTACATTGATGCGTGGCGATGATATATATATATATTCCCTAATACAATTTCATTCCATTCTCCACAACTGTGCGGTATTATTATGCACTAGTGTTTAATACTCGTAAAGTAACATGAAGTTTATATTAATTTATAACGCATAACCCCAAACTGGGACGTTTAATAGCTGTCAAACTTTATTCAGTTTTTTTGGTTACGTTCTTTTAAATATCAACTAAATTTATAGAATTAGAAAAAATAAAGCCTGTAACATCAAAATCTTACAAATAACTTTAAACTATAATAGAAAAAAGTACAAATATAAAACATATCACTATTGAAAATACATTTTTTATTCAATAATACCGTCGGGCAAAGATATTCGCAAAGTATTTGACGAATCTTGCTCAGAATAATAAAAGACGCGATAGAAAAATTGACTGTGAAAATAACGGAAAAATGAAGTCTGTCAGAACGACTTTGTTATACGTTGTGTAAAATATTTTGTCATTTTTTATAAATAATAAATCTTGTGAGAAAGCATATTTTAGTGTAGAAAGATTTATTTTATTTTGACATTGAAAAGAAATGTCATCTTTAAAATGTCAATTTTTTTAGGACACTTATTTAGTGTTAAATTTCTAAATGTTCTATTCTTGTACGTATTATTTGTAGTTATGCTAAAATATTTGATGCAATGTCGCATGGATATAACCTGCAAATAATGTGTTTGATCACTGAAGCTTACAATTGGATTTTCATGTAAAATAAAGGAAAGTTAATATAATTGACATTGACATGTGATTCTGTTAAAATTCATATTTACGGACACTTATTATATCGGAGCTTTTGAAGCTATGAACTCTGTGACGTAAAAATATTGCCAAAAGTTCTTTTTAAAATGCTTTAAACTGGTACTGGAAGCTATGACGTCACAAATGCTGATGTATAACCTTACTTTTTTCACGAAATTGGTCAGTTCTCTTTCAGTCACTAAATAATCCATAAAATGGTTATTTTTTAAATTATTTATTAAGTCTTTAGTATAAACTATTAAAATATTATTGAAATTAGAGCTACAAATTGTTTATGTTTTAGAAATAAGTCTGTTAATTATATTGTATAATTAAAACAATGAGATTTTTAAATGTTAAGTTCCAGAAAAGTTACTTTTCTTTAAATAAAAAGCAACAAATTACCATTATAAATAAATATAAAAATATTTAAATCACGCGGTACTTTTTACGCGAAAAATTATAACACCTAACTCGACGCCACGAATCAATGTAATTACATTATATTATTTTACTTAGACGTACGTTAATATTATTTTTGTCTTCTTAACGTTTGGTTAACATACTTCTAAATAAAGAGAAGTACGTCGTAACTTTATTCGAAAAATACGTTCAATGATAACACAATTGCATTGTTTCGTGGCGACGGCTATATATGCGTGGCTAGAAAAAATATTGTCTTTGTTTTAAAAGTTATGATTCTCGTTTATGACGGTACTTTTNAAAAAATATTGTCTTTGTTTTAAAAGTTATGATTCTCGTTTATGACGATACTTTTATAGCGCGGTTTTCATATAACACGGTTTTGTATAATAGCATTTTAACAAATTAACTGGCTTTTTTTATTTAATTTATTATCTCTAACAATACAGAATACAATAAGTTTAGATAATTATTAATTAAATAGTGTAAACAATAATAGACAATACTTTTGAAGGCAAGAGTACAATCGTTGACACATTGTATTCAGGTTGATATGAGGTGATATGAAAATACGTATTGATCAAAGTGTCAAACAAGAATCAGCCGTAATTTCAGATTTTGACGCATGTAAGAATTTTATTAGAATATTTTGAGATGGATCATTTTAGAATTTAATAAGGCTGCAAGGATTATGATAACGTTTACCTAAAATTGCTAAAGTTTACTGGAAATTTTATATTAAATTATTCATTTGAGAATAACGTTTCGAATATTTTTAGCATAAAATTTTTATATAATAAAAATAAAAGTTTTTTATACTTTATTAAATATTCTATTGTTGGAATTGTCAATTTATTATAATTATTGATTAAATAAATTCATGAATCTCCAAAAATCAATCGATGCATACAATTATCAATAAGACACAAACAAACAGGAGGAAGAAGGAATCTTTTCGTTTGAAGAGTGGAAAGTTGTGCATGAAATTGACACGTGAAAATAGTTCACATTTTGCCGTGATGGCAATGGCTCCTCGAAACTTTGTGTGCAGTGCAGTAGTTAGGTACAAGTTTGAAATTTGTGTGACTTCAGATGTCAGTTTCCTTTTAGGTTTCAATTTAAAAGACCGTTAAAGTTTGTGACTTTTTATTATCTCCGCCGCTAGAGAAGCCTTCACTAAACTCAAACTTGGATCATCTTGAAATATTCAATATCTTTCTTCTGCTATTCGTGATGTCATACTTGATGCCGAATATAGTAAGTGTGAAATTTCAGCCACTTTACTTTTCGGATGTTTTTTTTTTTTTTCTATTTTACTTTTTTCGATATTTAAATTAAATAAATACAAGTTCAAAATATAATTTAGTTAGCTCATTAAGAGTCCGTCAACAATATTTTTGACAGCTTATTGGTCTTGAACTTCTTACTGCGTTAAGAGGATATTACTATTTAGAATTTTGAAAAAACGATTTTTTTTAATTTTTTGATACTTTAATGTGTCTAGTTTTTCTCCCAAAGCCAAAAGAAGGGTTTTTTGTACAGAGCTGGCATTGATGCCTAAAGGTTAGAATCTCCAAATAAGATTAGTACTTGTGTCAAAACTTCAAACNTATTTAACATTTTTTCGAGCGCCTTAAAGTCCAAAAAAAGGAGTAAAAAATCAACCATTTTTTGCGGATGGCCGCCATTTTGTTAATTATGAAGAGCTAACATTGTCTATAGTTCAAATTATAGATAATTGAATATAAATTACGGACTGCTACTTAATTTTAGGTTTCAGATCACAGAACCGGAGCCATCCAAAAAAACACGAAGGCTTCATTTAGAGAGCAAACCGGGCCTTATAAAAAAAAATATAATAATCACATTTTATAGTTTAAATATAAATAAATAAGCTGCAAGAAACCGGAAGATCACAAATATTAAATTCACTTCAAAAAACATTTCTGAAAAACAGTCAAAAATCTCATTGGATGATCTATATTTCCACTACATCAATTTGTCCCGTAAATGAACAAAACACTTACAATATACGAGTAAACATCCATTAGAATAATGTTTTATATTTTCATAAAATTTACATGCACTTTAAAGCATATTCCGTTATTTTATACGACTAATAGTAAGTTAAAGATGTTATATTGCTTAACGTTATTTATTACAGTCATATGTATATATTGTTATTTTCATTGGCGAGTCACGTTGAATCTTGTAGAATATATTTACCCTGTTGGCTGCCATCTGTGTTCATATAAACTTTATTGTATGTTTTTATAGTTATTGCGTTTTAAATTAATTGTAGTATAAATTTATGTTGCTTTTACGATGTATTTGTTTTAAAATATTGTTGATAGTTTGTTTAAAACTAAAAGAAATTGAACTATTCAAATATGGCTGTCTTTATCGTGAAATAAAATTGCTGAATGTGTTTTTAGAAACTACAAAATAAAGCTTTGTGATATAATTAAGTCATATGAGCTTAAATACCACAACAGAAGAAAAAATAATATGTCCTCTCATTCAAACAGATATATATCTAGTATTTGGCTACTTTATACAAGGGATCAGCTGTTATAATCCACAGAGACTGACAGAGTGACAGGCAAGCGGACGCACATAAGGGTTCAAGGATAATACTGCGCAAAGGAAATGACAGAAGGATAAAACAGGAACAAAAAAGGACTTTTGTTTTTTATGAAATGTAGACGTTTAATTTCAGATTTTGATATGTTTCCTGTAATCATAATTTTCACTGTATTTTTATACTTTTAAAGGGAAGATTTTCGATGGATAACATATGATTTCGTTTGTGTTTTTTTGTAATATTATATCATTTTTAGATTATTTTTTATAAAACAATTAAAGAAAATATTTATGTTTCATATACTTTTGTAAAATAAATATTAATTTAAAACAAACCAAGTATTTTATTTATTTATTAACTTATTAAATTGAAATAATATTATTATAATAAAATTACGCTTTCTAAGGGAGAGTCTCAAAGTCAAACTCGTACATTATATATTTTATTCTACGATCTTATAATAATTATTGACTTATTTTTTCACTATTACAGTTCAATATAATTATAAACTAGTGTTTTAGTGAACGCCACGAAACAATGTAATTGCGTAATCATTGTTAGTTTATATTGATGAAAAGTCGTACTTTACATTATTGAGAAGTATGTTAACTAAGTGTTTATTATTATGTTATTACATTATTTCGTGGCGACGATTATATTTAGTTTTTATAACTTCTTGGCGACTCCACCAGAAAATTCATGTTTTCTTAAAACATTTCTAAAAGTTTTGGAACATATTTTATTCTTAAAATCAATTCAACTTTAATTTCTACTAATACAGATTGTTCAAGAACTTGTTTTTATTTTAATTATTGGCATTTGTCTCATTTGTCTGTTCTTTCGACCTAGTTTTTAATTTATATTTAATAAATACTTTGAAAATATATTTGTATATAACACATAAATAATTCACTGCTTAACTTCAAATCTTTATATGAAAAAACATAAACTGTACGAGTTATATTTTGTTGTAATACCGTTAAGAGAGATGTACAGTCAACGAAATGTACGAGTTTCACTTTGAGTTACTGTGTTTATTTTAGTTTAAATTATAACTGTATTAAATATTGTTTAAATGTTGAAATTATACGAGTTTTATTTTATTGTTTAAACCGTTAATAGGCGCATATTTACATGTACGAGTTTTACTTTGAGCTTTTATATTTAATTTTGTATAAATTAGAAAAAAATATAGAAAAAGAGTAAAAAGAAATATTATAAATAATGGTAAACTGCTAAAACTGTATGAGTTTTATTTTGTTGTTTAACAATTAGGAGTGTTTAAATCGTTAAAAGGTTCATATTAATATGAACGAGTTTCACTTTGAGCTATTTAATTTACTTTTATATAAATTGTAACTCCATAAAATAAAATCTAGATTTAATATTGAAAAAAAATTAAAAGGGAATAGAGAAAGAAATATAGAAAAAGAAGAAAAAGAAATATTATTTAATTTAACAACATGTTTATCATCATATAAAGTTATTTCAATAGTACAATCACATTTATCACCGTCTCCATGGGATACGTATCTGTCAATTTATCAGAATATTTTCACGTCTTACGTAAGTGTTCTCAATGGATTCCAATTCGAAAAGTCACTTTTTTTCTCACTAGAAACATCCCTTTGAATGAAAAAGAAAATAGAGAATTTTTTCTACACGAAAGAAGTAAAGTAAAAACGAAACGAAATAACCACGGAGAAAATATTATCGTTCGCCGTTGTTCGCTGATTCTACATTTCGTATTTTGGTGTTTAGAGAGAGATGATGTTTATTGGAAATATAGTGTTGGTTCTTTTGGTTGGACCCCCGGGGACTTGTGGCCTTCTTACTCAAGTGTACTTTGTCGGTGAGGTACGTTATTATTATAAATATATATTTTTTTCCCCGGTAATACGGGGATATTCATAAAATTCTCTGTTTTTTGTTTGTTTATTTGTAACGTAATAAATAATTTCTTCGTATTGTTCAGTGATTGACATGTATTGTTTTTAATATAATAGCTTTTTGTGTATTAAGAGCGCAAAGTGGGACATTGTCGATTGAGAAGATCATTCTTTCGAAATCGACAATGTTCATTTGCGCTCGAAACACACACAAGATTTTTTCTACAGTCGCCACAGTGGAGTCATCCAGCATAACAAAAAATAATAAATTTTACATTTTGCTAGGTTATGTAAAGTACCGACAGAGCAATTATATGTCAGATTGATTTGTAAAGGTAATATACGTGTAGGTAACGTTAGCGAGTGTTTTTTCTACTTTATAGCTCCTAATAGGATCACTGCATATCATTAAAAAAGGCCTTATTAGATGCACATTTTAATTCTTAACAACTTTTGTATTTTAAATATTTGTTCTAACAATAATAGATATCTAAATACCCGTAAATATAATCATAGCAATTATTTACTCAAAAAAACTGTCAAAAATACAGTATTGCCAACTATTTAAATGAATAAAAACTCAATTTATCAAGTAAGTTTATAAATTTCAATTGTTTCGTTTAAGTTGGAAGCATGAACTTGTAAAATAAACTCATGCATCTTATTTTCTAAATCAGTGAAGTTACATTTTATAGGTTAAAATATAAAAAGCTTATAAAGAAAGCAATTTATAAAAGAATAATTTATATAGAAAAAAAAAATTAAATAAAAATCATGAATGACGGTAATAAAAATATAATAAATCGTTTTCTTATTAAGTCGAAAAAAAGCCGAATTCCGTTTCCATTTAAAATACCTGAAACGAATGGAAAATGCCAATAATTATCATTGAACCGTTTGAAAAATGTCGTTTCAATCAATAATTGAATATTTCAAGCCTAACAACCAGCCATTAAATCTGAAATAAAGTTTTCCTTATATTTCCAAGTTTGGTTGTTGTCGTCAATATTTATTATAAACGACTTTAATTCATAAAGAACAGCTATTTATAACTTCTAAAGAAACCTGAAAGAAATGCTGAAAAGCGGACCTCAGTAAATCATAACTGCTGGTCTAATGGCCTCTTACAACGCAAGACTTTGGTTCCCCCGGTCTAGTGACCAGTGGCGGGGGAATATCTATTTCTGCCGATTTGAATAACTTTCTGTAATTGGACTTATATTACAGACTAAACGTACAATCAACTTCGATTCTCTATAATGCTGAATCTTATTTATATTGTTAACTCTCTCAGACGTTTATACTTCTTGAAATAAATTTATAAAATGCATATATCTCATATTATATACTACGTACATTTTATAATAAAAAAGCAAATTTGTTTCAAGCTTTAGAAATTCATATTTATTTATAACAGTTTTATTAAGTTCCAAGTAATTTTTATTTTAATTAGATGTACATATATAATATAAAATATTTCAAAATAGTTACACCATTTAACAAAACTTGATTTGAAATTGAGGTATCTAATAAATATTGAAATTAATCCTTGTGTCAGATGGTGGCGTATGATTCGGTCTAGATCTTTTTGCGTGAAGATTGGTTTCTTTTAATAGGTACACCTTTTTTATAAAATTGAATTTAAAATTGAGGTACCTTTTAAATATTTAAAATAATTCTTGTATATGATGCGTTTTTTTAACTGCTTTTAAATAATATTTAGTGTTGTATTTCTGGTTAAAAAATTTAGTATCTTTTAATTAACTTATAAAATTGAGGTATCTAAACATATATTTAAATGTATTTACTACTCAGATTCATTTTCTAGTTCTGTTTGCGATACGTTCCGATTCGATTTTTAAACTTGTTTTACCAACATATATTTTAAAAGCTTGGTAATTCTTAATAGGCAATTAATATTGGGGTATCGTATAATTATTTAAACTAATTTTCTTATTAGGTTCGTTTTTTTGAGCTTTAAGCTTCTATATTGGAGACTAAACTTAATTTGAAAATGAGGTATCTTAAAATTATTTAAATTAGTTCTTTTATCAGGTTTGATATAGTGTGTTTTTGCAATGCATTTTGGTTTTTTAATTGTTATCAAGTGCAATTCAGCTTACTACTCATTGTCAAAATTTTGGAATATCTTAATAGGTACATCATTTTTCTTAACTCAATATAAAATTGGTGTATCTTATAAACGTTGAAATCTAAACTTCTATATCGGGAACAATACTTAATTTGAAAATGAGGCATCCTAAAAATATTTAAATTTATTCTTTTATCAGGTTTGATATTGTTTGTCTTTGCAATGCATTTTGGTATTTCAATTTTTATCAAGTGCGATTTAGGTTAGATACTCAGTGCCAAAATCTTGAAATATGTTAATAGGTACATCATTTTACTTAACTCAATATAAAATTGGTGTCTCTTATAAACGTTATAGTTAAAGCTTCTATATCGAGAACTAAACTTAATTTGAAAATGAGGTATCTTAAAAATATTTAAATAATTTCTTTTATCAGTTTTGATATTGTATGTCTTTGCAATGCATTTTGGATTTTCAATTATTATCAAGTGCGATTCAGGTTAGAAACTCTGTGCCGAAATCTTGGAATATGTTAATAGGTACATCATTTTACTTAACTCAATATAAAATTGGTGTATCTTATAAACGTTTAAATTTGTCACCTTGGCTTCCAAGCTTTAAGCATTATTGAAATTGCGGTATGTTTTACTAGGTACATCATTTTACAAAACTTTACTTCAAATTGAGGTATCTTACACCTAGTTTTTTATATTGTGCTGGTAAATCATTTAAAAATCTGTAAAATAAATGAAATTTCACTGTAATAAACACGTATTGCATGTAATTTTGAAATTCCCTCAAAACAAAATACACTTCAATTTAATCAGTTTTGCAAAGAACCATCATATTCCAAAGAGCATTAAGAACAAGACAAGAAATAAGTTTTCTACTTGGTATATAGTACACACGCGTACACTGACACTGTAATCGTTAAAGTCATAGAAGTTCTGAGTTAATAGTGTGGTTTGCCAAGCAATTGTTTTAATTGTTATGAGAAGACATGATGAAATGTAGCAGGAAAGATTTGTTTTACTTATCTTTTGTACGATGTTACTTATAATATAAGTAGTGTAATAATGTTTTTACTGGTTCTTACTGGTTAATATATTTATTGTTTGTTGGATTGTAAGAAATACTCAACAACTTATTTCATTGTTTAAAGTGTTTATCATAAAATACTGGAGATTTCACAGGATCTTTTACATTTAACCATAACTTAACCTAAAAAACTTTGACAGATATGTATTCTAATAATTGAATGTAGCTTTATATTATCTGATTAAACACTAGTGCATAATGATACTGCATAGTTGCGCAAAATGTATATTTTAAGATAAAAAAGTATAAATATACTTTGAATAAAGTATATTTGAATAAATGAATATCGTTTTCAGAAAGTTTTTCATCCAAAACATTAGACAGCAATTGGAAAAGCAATCCGCTATATATATGCATCACCTGTATCGACAGGTTTACCCGAAAATCCGTAGTAAACTTCAAACAAAATAAAAATGATCGTATACTCATTTCAGCCTCTCAATATCTATACTCATAAAAATTTATACCGGTCTTCATTTGTGCAATGCAAAAAGTTTACTTTTAAACCGAAAACTTTCAAGTCTTGCAGATTTCTTTCAACAGTGAATTTCTATTATTCGTTAAGTTTTTCTTTCACATTGCAATAGCGAATGGACGTTTCTCATAAAAATTCAGCACCATAGAAAAGAGACGCTATGGAATTACAAAGATTGGAGAACTTTTTCAAATCTTCATAAGTTGAATCAAGCTAAAGGGTTGTTCAATTCAGATATTTACATTTAGTGGGAATATCTTAAAACCAACTGATTTATATTCTTTTTTAAATATACGTATATTATTTATTTTTGCTTTGACATTATAATTACTCTACAAAACTTTTCAATCAAATTCAAATGTTACAAATACTTAATAAACATCTCTATACGTTCAAATAAAATCACAATTCCACCAATAAAACAAATAAAATATCGAATATATTAAATATATTTTAATAGCCGACAATATTATATATAAAAGAAATATTATCACATTCAAATATCGGCAGTAGCACGTTTTGGTTGTTATTAGAACAATACTGCAGCCAGAGGCGTTAAGTATAGATATACCAAGCGCAGGCAAATGTTCATTGAACAATTTTAAGTTTAGATTATTTATAACCTTTGATATAGAAATAGATTTAACTTTGAACATATTAATTTTTATAAGTTTAAACAATGATATATGAGCTTTATTATATCATTAAAATATTTTAATTGTTTAATTAGTGTAACAAAAGAATTATTTTATAGATTTGACAGTTCTTTTTAGAATATTAATGCCATTGTTTTTAATATTCCGAAACAAAATTAAGTTTATTGTTTTTTGTAGGTACCGTTCATATAACAAATTGTTTAAATGTAAAACTGTCAAAATAACAATGTTACCAATCTATGAATTTAAAAAATTACTGTAATGTATTTCAAAACTCAGCCAACTGCTTTTTGCAGTTATCTTACTTTCCGAAATGTTGAATATCTGCAAAACTGTTAAAAATTCTTGATGTGTAACCTTGTAATTTTGTGTTTTTCAACCCATTTTGTTATAAATAAACTATAAACTATTTAATAATGATTCAAATGCAAATAAGTTTTGATTTTCGAGAAATTATCTTAAAATTAACACTGAGAAAATTGGGTCAAATTTTTGATAATATATCTTTGTTTCTTGTGAGATTTGTTCAAAATATTTTATGGAATGAATTATAAATTAAATTTTAAGTAATTTACAATTAACATATTGCAGAAGAATGCAATTAAATATTTGTCTTAGTTTCTGAGATATTTGCAAAAAATTGAAACTGCAAAAATATGAAAAAATTGCTAAATTGTAACTCTCTTGATTTTAAAAATAAGTTATAAATTACTTTGTTAGTAATAATTGATAAAATACTTTAATTTAGAGATATTTGAGATAAAATCTTTTCAAATAAACGTTTTTGATATTTTCAAATTACAAAAAAGGTCTAAGCTATTAATTTTAGTATAAAGAGAGCGAAAATTACTGAGACCGTTGTTATTATTAGAAAATTTTGAAGATAACAAAAGTTCCTAATGCTTAAACTGCTTTTGTTTTCATATATAAAGTTAAATGTCAATAGAACCTTATAGCAGCCATGTTGATTATAGTTTTTGAAAGTACTCATTCATAGTTAGAGATATTTCTCTTTATTGAAGTCAATCATATGTTTGAAAATTTCGTCAATAATCCGTGGACTGTAATATCATTAACTAAATATCTATAACAGCACATTTATCGCACACTCGTGCCCAAGCACAGGCGCATGTATTCATTGAACACGTCGAGACTCGTTCGAGCAGAACAGATGTATTGAAAACGCAGATGCTACCAATGGTATCGCAATGGCTGCGAGAATGGTCTTCCGAATCTCCATGAGAAATAAAATCCAATTTAGAACGTGATATACTCTACGACGATTTCAAGAATATTTTTACTTGAATAAGAGAAAAGATTTTTGTTTTAATTAAAATGATAATGTTTTTAGTTTTACATATGTTATTTATTTAAATTGTTACTTAAAATAAAGATTGATTTTATTTTGTTTTATTTTTTTGGTCAGGATTATTTTGAAGTAGTATCTTAAGGTTAAACTCTGAGAAAGAAAAACGGTTTTTGATGTAAATCACAATTAGAGGGTCAAAAAATTAATTTGCTAGCGTCCTGTTTCCAAGAAAACTCAGTTCTATGCCTTTTTTAAATGAATTTTCTAGAATTATAAGTTAAGCAATACTTGCCAAACGCAATACAGATGTCTAAAAATTAGCAATGAGTACAAAAGTTGCATTGCTGGGACTCAGAATCATATCGTCTCAAGTCTTCATAGCCAATTTTATTGTGTTAAAGTCCCATTTCCAAAAAAAAAAAAAAACCAATTTATAAGCCTTTTTCTGGGTTTTCCAGGGTTGAAAGAGAAAGCAATACTTGCGAAACTCAATAGAGATGTTAAAAGATTTAGCAATGAGTAGAAAATCTATCATTGCTAGGACTAAGAAATATATTATTTCAAGGATTCATCGCCAATTTTATTTTGTTAGGGTTCCATTTACAAAAAAAACTTACTTCTAGATCTTTTTCTGTATTGTCCAGGGTTGAAAATTAAGCAATACTTGCGCAACTCAATAAAGATGTGGATAGAATTAAAAATAAGTACAATATCTGCCATTGCTGAGATTCAGAATAATATTATCTCAAATGTTCATCGCAAATCTTATTATTTCAAGATCCCATTTCTAAGAAAACTTAAATTTTGGTTTCTTTTTTGTATTTTTCAGGGTTGAAAGAGAAAGCAATACTTGGGAACTTTAATAGATGTTAAAAGAATTAGCAATGAATACAAAATCTATCATTGCCAGGACTCAGAAAGAAATTATTCCAAAAGATCATCGTCAATTTTATTGTGGTTGGTAAATTTTAAGAGAAACGTATTTTTAGATAGGAAAATGGACTTACATTAGTATTTGTTTCAAAATAAAATTTGGTCTATCAATTATATTTGGCAAATGATAAAAGTTAAACAAGCAATTTAAATAAAACATTTTGAAAGAAAAAAAGTTCAAATAAAAGAAAATTCAGCATTTTTCCCTCGATTTACAAGGAAAATGTTCCGATACAAATAAAAACATATTATTATTTATATTATTACATTTTATAACCATAAATTCTTCTAATAAAAAGAATCATAACAAAAGAAACAAAACAACAAAAAGTTTATCCAATAATTTTGACAGGAATAAAAAGGAATTTAACAACAATTGAATAAAAGTCAGTGTTACCACCTATCTGTTATATTTCCCCGCAAATATCTAGTGTTGTATTTGTGCTAATACACAATTTTTGGTCAATAAATTTACCAATTTCTGTTCTTCGAAACTAATGCTCTGTTATGAATTGCCTTAATGAATTATGGAACATTCGGAATAAAAGAATCTTGGTACAAGAATGGTTTCGTTTCTGGAATATTCTATATGGCTTTTCATATATAAAAAGTATTCGATAGTAAATGGAGATAATATAATATATTATGGAACACTCAAATAAAAGACTATTTCAGATAAAATAGAATAATTTACTGCGTTCATATATTAAATTGTTTTGTTCTACTCTATAACTGTCAAAATAACAGTGTTGCCAATCATGTAATTTAAAAAAATTACTGTAATGTATTCCAAACTGTTTTAATTCAATTAAAAGTTAATATTTATAGGTTAACATAAAAAAGAATACAAAAACATTGTTCCCAATATTAAAACCTAACGAAATTAATAATAAAAACTTTAAAAAGAATATAAATACAAATATATCAAGTAATAGAACTATGTTAAATTTAATATGCAATGAAAAATAAATATATCTACTACCACCAGACTATGAAAAATAGTATAACTCGTGGTACAAGGACCGAGTTGTACAATTGGACACTAAAATTCCTGGAAGAAATTTATGTAGCTTCTTGAAATGATTAATAAAAAGTGTATAGTCTTACATAAAGTCTGTTGCGTATAAATAATACAAATGCTTTATAAAAGTTTTCATTTTACACATTTTATCTCAGAAATATGGTTCTTTTTGAATTATCTAAAAGGCACGTATGGACTTGTTTTAGTTTCTTTTCAACGCAAATATTCTTCGGTTGGTTATTTTGTTATGAAATTTAACATGTAAAATAGGAATAGATGTATATATGCATCTTTTTATTGATTTATTTTGTTAATCTAATTATTTCATTTGTTTTATCAAATGAATGAATAAATAAAGTACTGTAACATATCACTGATATAATGAGATCTTTTTTGTTGTTACCATTCTCCGTCTTACTTTATATATTTAAAATCTGAGTTGAAAAATGTTTAAAACAATATTTTTAAACAATAATCTTGTATAATATAATTTGTAAACACAAACATAACCTTTTTTCATGAGTTTTTTATTAAAAATAAATTGAATTACCACAAAATATTGTTTCAAACAATAATCTTTATAATAAAACATTTGAAAACTGAATGAAGGGTTGAAAGAAAGAGCAATACTTGCGCAACTCAAAAAATTTATTATAATATCGTTGGTAAACTTCTCGGTTAGTATAAAATATATTTTAAAAGTCTGTATATGTAATTTTTCAAAATTAAGACCCCAGAAATATTTAAAATGCTTCAATCATAAAAGAATCTATATCATTTTCGTAATTTAGTAATTTTAGGAAAAGATTCAGTTATCTACAAGTTTATTTCATATAATTAAGATTTCATATTGCGTTAGAAGTCATTGAAAACGTTAAATACCGCAGAAGTGTCTAGGAATATCTTGAAACTTACAAATATATAATAATTTAGCTGAAAATCCAACTTTTAAAGGTAATCACAAGTACAACCTCGACTCATTCGATGTGTGTAAAGCAAGTGTATTTCAAGGATTACAGGATAACTTATTTGTGGAAGGTTGTATTCCCATCACAGACGTTCTGCTAAAGAGGGTTATACTACGAGAATTTAACTAATTCGAATTATTCTACACGGCTGTTATTCTGATTCTGTTGCGTTGCGTGGCGTACCGTGGCGTCGTGTGGCGTTACTTGCCGTTTGAAGATGGCAGACAAGTAATAGTACTATTTGAGAAGGGATTTTCAAGCAACGAGCTTGTAAAGAAGAGAACTGTAATCCGTAAGTGAATGTCTTAAAACATGAACTGCTAAAATTGACAAAGTTAATTGTTTTGTAAATGTATTAAAAAATTATTAGGAGTTTTTAATCATACCGGATATAAAATGACAATGGGACAGGATAAGAAGTTATCATAAAAAAATGTTTTCAAATTTCTTGATAAATAAAATATGCAATGTAAAATAAGTTTCTGAACTATTAAAATAATGAAAATAGAACTTAATGAACATTAAAACTAATTATAAATTTCCAGCATGTATATATATTTCAATTATAATTCCTTTACTGGTAATATAAAGTAACAACAACTTAAAACTTAAAGTTTCAGTTAAAATAACAATATTTAATTTCCCAACAGTACCGGTAGCCAGTCGTTCACGAACGCCGCTGATTTTTAGCAATGGAATTACGAATCCCATTTCAACTTTTAAGAGAATTTAAAAAAGTTTAGTCGCCGACGGCGCTCCGGACAGCACAACGTTTTAACTTTGAATTAGTTTCTTTTATACAATGCCTCTGTTTGCACAGCCGTAAATGTACAAATTGTTCACTTGATTAAACTAGACGGGGAATGAAACTTATTGGCTGCTCTTAAAATATATATGCTCTAATTAACTGGGGACTTTTTTGCCTGCTCTATAAATTAATGTGTTGTCTAATGGTTATTACTTTTACTTATTTTATTTATACACTTTTATTGAAACAAACTTTTAAGAAAAAAATTAAAGAAAAGGTCACGCGTTAAGATTCTTTTTCTAAAATTATGTTTTGAAGGATGTTTAAGCAGCAATTAGATTT
>NEEE01001033.1:59717-72127 GCA_002278615.1 Pogonus chalceus
TGATGTAAAAACACGAAAAATGATAACAATCTGCAACAATTTTCTCAGCTTTCATATTAAAAAATTCCTGTTGAATCCGAATTTATGGCGCAAAATATTATCAATTTTCTTTATCCTTAAAATTTAGTTTATCAATTTAAATTGAAGCTAAGTCTGAAAGTACAAAAAAAAAACTTTTAAAAACAAATAAATTAAAAGTAGGTTTTTGAAGAAGATAAAATATTTGAAAGAATTAAAATTATTATAACGTAAAATAGCGAAAGAAAGACAAAAAGTTTCCGTAAAATATAAAAACAGTTTCCTGTGTAAAAACGTAAAAAGTTCTTTGCGACAAAAATAAAAGTATAACAATTACACCTGAAGTAGATAGTTTTAATTGCAGACAACAGAAGAGTTAAAAGTTGTCCAACATAAAAGAGTCGTTGGTCTATTATTGGGGTGCGGTAACCGACTGCACACTGTAACATAAATCAATTGAAGCGGACACAAAAACAATAGATCATCAATTACATTTACAACGTAAAAAATTACCGAAATTAATCTAATGGAAAACGGTAAAATGGGTTCACCAAACAGTTAAAGTGCTAAGAAATGTCATCAAAGTTACTTGCACTCTAGTACTTTTACTAATTTTATTGTTTCAAACACTTTGCAATGGGAAAAACAGAAATAGTTGATGTTAAATTCAACACTGATTCTTTTGTTTAAAAGTTAGTTTTTCAATTGTTCTGTTTTAAATGAAAATAAATTGCGTTGTTTTTCAATGTTTGTAATTCTCACTTTTTTATCAAGGATTTTACTAACGTTTTTAATTTAATCTTGAATTTAAAATGTTGCACTATTTTAAAAGGATTTTAATTAGTTTTTAAATCTACTCTCAAATAATTAAATACACAATTTTTTTATTATTTTCATAAAAAATTCAAAAATAGTTCATTTTTTTTTAATATGTAGCACAACTTTTAGGAAAATATATTTTCTAACTAATGCGAGTATTAAAATTCCAAGTAAGTAATAATTTATGTTTTGTTATTTAACAATTGAAATCCTTGAAAGATGAAAGATAAAATACGGTTAACAGTGAGATAATTTGTCAAAGTAATAATAAAACAAAATAAAATCCCAGGTGTACAAGAAACATGTTGTGTCTTGCAACAATTTGAATATAATAGCTCATCCATTCAGAGTAATTAAATCACGTAACGCGAGCGGAACACATTTCCAAAAACAAGACGGGGGATAATTTACGGTAAGGTAGTTGAGTTCTAAGTTTGTCCGCAACGCTGAAATGGTAGCAATTTAGCGGTAATAGATTCGTACAGGTCTTGTTTGGAGATACTCGCGAATAAATCTTAGACTGACGCGACTGCTACAGATTTGTGTAAATGGTAGTTTCTGTGATTTTGTATTCAACCCTTCAGAGAGGCGTTATACGCCTTCAGCAATGTAGCTATTTCGTACACAGACTCCTAAATGGATTTCTACCGTTACGAAAGCGTAACTACTTTCGAAAAGTTATGTCTCACAAAAAAAAAATAAACGTAACTTTTAAGGAATTACATTATTGGTTGTTGTTTCGCTCGATCGACGCTTGACTTTTAAATTGATCACTACTTTCGAATGCACAATTCTTTTTAAATAAAATTTATTGGCTTATGTTGCGTTAAACGTTTCGTACCTTTTTGTCCCCAAACATTGATTTTTTTTTCAAAACGTACCTCGTATTTTACCATCTATTTACGAGTTTACTTTCGGTATTATAATAAAACTCCTGAAAAAAACCCAAATTTAAATGCGAACTCCAACAAAACTAAATTAAGTTATAGTTGAATAAAAATTATGCAGGAATAAGTGATCCTAACTTTTAAGGAATCAAAACTCTAATAGCGTTTTGCGTTTATTCTGAAAGATAGAAGCAAGTGCTGAGAATTTTAAAACGGTTTTTTATTTATTTTGGTATCGTTACTTTGATACCACGAACATCACAGCATGTTACAATGCGATACTTTTTATTCTTGCAAAGAGTAATTGTTTGGTTTTAAGTTTTATTGGTATTTTTATATTGGTGTTATATATGACGACGTTGCGATCAATAAAAATTTACAGGGAAACGTTTACAACAAATATTTCGAAACCTTTATGTAAAATAAGCCATTCTTCGATCTTATTTTAATCTACAAAATTATTTAATTTAACAATTACATTTTATTAAACACGTTTTTTCAATAGGAAAAATCTGTATTAACTAGTGTTTTTGCAAACTCCAGCTTTTTGGTTTTGTTATCTTAATTAATATAAGATTTCTTCTAAAGCATTTGACCAATAATTTATGTTTTTAGCCATCTTTGCTAATTTTGCTGTAATTTTTTATCATGATTATAAAACATTTTTTAATATATAGTACTGTATACTGGCTTTTCCTATGTTCTTTTTCAACTTTTATCTTCTTTGCCGACCCATTTTTAAGTTACTATGTAATTAAAATCTAATAAAAACTATAAAAATTTGATAAATATTGAATTGAAAAACTATAAACTTAAAGCAAATATTATAATTGTACGAGTTTTATTTTGGGACCCTTTTTAAAAAAACTGTTAATGTAGTACAAAGACCAAATAGAAAGGTAAACAGTCAAGTGTAGAAATATAAATATATCATTTCTATACAAAATAATGAATATTACATGTATGAGTTTTACTTTGAGACACTTTATACTTAATCTACGTATATAAGGAATCAAAACTTGCTTATAACAACTATTATATTTTACCAGTAATATAATAAAAAATGCTATTATAATGACATAAACCAGAGCGACGCGTAAAAATTATGGTGCACTTACAAGAAAATTGAATTTATCTGTAATCCAGAAATTTTTATATTATCTTCGCAGTTTTTATCAGTTCTATTGAACCTGATCGGTTATAAACATCCTGTTAAAATTTATTAAACTGGTTACAATAAATGTAATTGGACAAACGAGTAGAAAATGATAAGTAATGGTGGCAAATTTAAAATGCATTTGAGCATGATATAAAGGACATACGTAAATATTGGCAATTCACATTCGGTATGTTATTACAAATGAACCATGATTTTATGTGTTTAGTTCGGAAGGTTTCATAGGAAACGTTCAGTAGACGATGCTTTGGACGTCCAATTCCCACTGAGACAACCATTTGAATAAATCTGCGTGGACCAGCGCCAATAATATGAGCCGACCGGCTCCGGTTCCGGTTTCTATACAGGTCCGGACTTCGACAACAATCAACACAACAATCAGGTAAATATTTATTTTGGTACGCAGTCAAATACGTATCAATTACAATGGAAAATAGGTTAGGTCTCTTACGCAATGTTCCATTGTATTTGATTTTATACGTTAATTTGCTAACCGCTCTTTTTAATTAAATTTTTATTCATCTTTTCGGGATACTGGAAATATTCAAGTTAATTAAATCAAATATATTCAGATTTTTAGGATAATTGTATCCTTTAATTATAGGAAATAAATTATGTAGCACTTTAGAAGTAAATTATTTAATATATAATTTAGCTTGCTTTAAATATTAAAGCTAACTAAAATGCCGATTCGAGAGAAAAAGATAATCCGTGCAGAAGAACTATGAAATAGTTATTTGTGTATTAAGAGCGCAAAGTGGGACATTGTCGATTGAGAGATTGTTGCCGCGCTCCTAAGTCGCGCGGCATTTTCTCGAAATCGACAATGTCCATTTGCGCTCGAAATACACACAAGATTTTTTCTACAGTCGCCACAAACTTTAAGAGATATTGGAAATTTGTTTTTGGTGTTACTATGACGTCACACTATTGCTATGTTTACACACTATAGAGGGTGTTGCGTTTTTTAACAATTGTAAAAATTAATAAATTTATTATTTCCTCCTCCCCCACAACCCCTGTTTACTGCATAATATTGGCGACAGTCCAGACTGAACCCAAAAGCTTAAGATAAGTTAATTATACTAAAGAAAGTCTTAATATTAATTTGATTTAAAATACATAATCACTGTTTCCATGTAAAAAGAGGGAAAATATTTTAAAATTTATTAAACTTTTATTATTTGCTAAATATATTGAGCGATATTTAATAATAAAAATTCGTTTAAAATTCCAATTTTCGCAAAAACGTAAAAAACTTTGTTTATAATCCTTAAAATGTAAAAAAGAAAAAAAATGTCGATTACCGAATGTCGCACTAGTTTATATAGTGCTGAAGGCAATTGTAAGAATTTCCTGCGATAAAAAATAGAAGAACCAGGAGTTTTCTAGCACTTTTACAAGAGTCCGTGCCAGGGTGAATCTCTCAGCGATTCCCTATGGCGCTATTCTACAACGTGTATGTCCCGATACTCCTCGCGTGTTGAATCACGCATGCATAATGCAAAGTTTTCCACAAGAAACGATAATGTCTATATTTACCAGTTCACTTTCACAGCGGATATTTACGCGCGTTGTGTGCTTACCGAACACACGGTTTACTAAATGTACTTGGATGATATTGTAACTATTTCTTCAGTTATCTTTTGTGCATTTGTGCTGCATATGTTGTTGTTGGAGTCATCATATTTATGTTAGGAAAACATTTTTAGACAAGTTTGCTACAAACAATATTTTTCAGATAAAATGACTCAAACTTTTCAAAACTATTATTAAATGAATTTAATTGCTTATTCATTTGTTAAACAATTGAAAATTACAGTATTTATATGTAAATTTAAATTATTATACACAAATTTAGGGGTGTGCATAATTGAAACAAAATTTAATCTTTACTTAAAACCGCTATTTTGTGGAGTTATATTATCGGATTAACTAAGTTATTATCATATTCATACCAAGATTACACTGAAGTTTCTACTTACATTTAAAGTCTTTTAATCCTTTTACTTTTAATAAATAATTTTTATATTTATTTAAATAGTTGAATAACATTTTATAACAAGTACGCCACTGTCCAAACATTGACCAACTGCTTGTGACATAGAAATCAGCGATCGTGACCAAAAGATATCGTAACCTCAGCCCTGAATTCGAAACCCTAGAACAGAGTTCCTTAAGACATAAATTTAAGAAAATATTCTTAGTTTGTTTGCTCTTTCGGTTTCCAAATCGAATATAAAAAAGTATTGACAATAATTTTACATATTCCGTCGATTTTACCTTTTTGGTTTTATGTTTTTATTTATAGAGAGAAAGTTGTAAAATATTTTGATTAAGAGTTTAAGATGTGAAGGGTATAAATTTAAAAAATATAAAAGGATTCAGTGTTTGTATTAAAATGATTAAGAGTAAAATATCTGTTAGTTTGACAAGAAGGACATGTGATCATATATTTTAAAAATTGAGACAAGAAAATCCCAAGAAACCGTTTCTTACGCTACGGTTAAAATATATGAATATTTCTAACAGTATTTTACAGTTGGGATCGTCCTAAATATACTTATATTCGAAAAACTAATATTATATTTTGATGTACTAACATCCCAAAGGATTAAATATAAAATATAAAAGTTTATTTAGTTAGAATGCAGTTACCTATAAACTTTTATACTATTCGATCTATTTAAAACTGTCATAGTTTTCTGTATTTTATTATTATATTATGATATACGTCCAAGAAACTAAAATTGTTTACAAACTTATAATTATAGGGAACTATAATGCTGTATATTCACAACCGTAGTGTATCTCAAACTTATTGATCACATTTTATTGAAAGTTCTGAGATAAATTCAATTAATATTGTCAACAACGAAATTGGTTGAATAATAAAGTTTGAATATGGATACAAAATAACCAAGTATCGTAGTAGGTTTTAATTTAATTTTTTATTTATAAAAAAAAATTCTAAAATATAAATTAAACAACCCTGTTTATTTTGAAATAATATTTTATAAATAAGCATTTAAATTACTATGTTAAATTTAATATAATTNGATTAACGTCTTGAGAAAACTTTGAAATTAAGAAATTATAATTAATAAAATCAATAACCGCAAAGAATAATTAAACAGTTGAAAGCGATAATCCTTATCACAGAATGATCTTGAATATTTCAGTAAGAAAAACAAAAAAGTGGCATTAAATAATTAATAAACCCATTTAGATAACCAAGAAAAGTAAGCATCATTTATCATAACATACAAAAAACTATTTAATTCTTCATTTATATCCCAGAAGAATTCATTATCTCCATCACTTTTCTTATTTATCTTATATTATCTCATTCCCTTGAACCATTTCATTTATCAAGTTATCTCTCCAAGTTTTTGTTCTTTTTTTATAATATTTACATACATATTCCTCTGAAGCAGAATTTCATTTTGTATATTTCTGAATTTAAGTTAGGAAGTAAAAACGTCAGTGAACTGTAAATGTTCGCTTTACATGTCATCAAGTTTATTTACTCTCATGGCTGCAACGTAACAAGTTGTTTAACTAAAATGTAATTACTGGCGGTTTCTATACAATACTATGTACTATTAAAATGCTAAATTTATTATGATTTTAATTAAAAATCTTGTACAGGAAATATAATATTTAATGCATTTATATACTCCTAATATTTACATTACGGTTTTATTGAATTTTGTAGAATTTATAATAGCGTACGGTAATTAAACGATAACGTATCTTTGAATTTAAAATATTACAATCAATAACTTATGTAGACCCCACTCTGACTGCTCTAAGTGTTAAATAATAATCGAATTATTTGGGGTTTTTTTTTTATATTGTTGCACGCATTTTATTTTTTTAAATTTTATGAAATTAAAATATTAATATTTGGAGCCGTGGTAGCCTTCGGCGTCAAACACCTTCAAAAAAAGGCACCTCCATAGGTACCAGTCGTCATTAAAGAAAGTAAAACAAAATTGTTTAGATTTCCTTAAACAAAATTTGATTGACTATCGTGAAGCATAGGATTTTATGAAAAAAAAAAAAATTGCAAAAATGGCAGCAATTTGAAAAATGTGCTTTCGAGAAAAACGCGTTTAAAGTTTTCGGTACTGTAGTTAACGTATTGTACGGCGTCCACAATTCTTCTTGTATCTTTGCAAAAACTTCGAATATCAATATAATGTTTTAGAAGATTATTTTAGATAGAAAAAAAAAATAGTAAAACAACTTGTACTGTTGTAATTATAGTATATTCTACAATAAGTTTGGAATAAGGCCTAATTTAGAATAGCTATACCAAACATGTTCCAGCTTATACTTGCTCTATATTACTATAAATTTAATTTAATTTGAAAAAAAAAAATTGATAGATATATATTTTAATAATTAAAAAAAAGCTACTAGATTTTACCATTTTAGTGCCATGCGTTATAAGGTAAAGTAATCTTAATATTATCTGATTACACACTAGTGCATAATAATACCTTACGGTTGTGCAGAATGTATCAATTCTATGTCTAAAAATTATACGAGAATGGTATGAATTCAGTAATAAATAGTATTTTAAAAAAACTTCTTTATAGCTCAAGATAGATTCTTTGAATTTTAAGAATAATTCTGAAACTTTTTCGAGTTAATAATCAATAAAATATATATATTTTTTTGGAATCTAAATGTGTTTTAAATGAAATAAATATGATTTATTATAGTTTATTTATATTAAATACAACAAAAAGCATATTTTAATCTGGTCGTGAAGCAAAGCCAGTATCTTTATACATCTACGTATGTTTTATGGATGATATAATTCTGTGAAACGCGGTATAAGAAGGCCATTTGACGTGGCCATTACAAGACCCTCTTCGACCCAGATTCATTGGCAATGGGTTTCAAGCCAATAACTGAGTTATCAGAAATGAGACTGCCAGAATCCATACATATTACTACACTGTTTTTCTTTTTTTAATACACTTTTAGCGCTTAACACTTATTTTAAGAAAATGTTTTCGAAGATAAAATTTTTATATTTTAGTTTTAGAAGGGAACGTTTATGAGAAAAGTCTTATGGGATCTATTAAAGTTTTCATATATTTTTTTAGATAATGTTGTTAAAGTTTTTATAGCTCTTCTAAATACAGATACTTTTTTTTTACCAATATTATATTTTAGAATGTTATTAGTTATTTCTACTGATAGTATTTCTGTCGTTTGCTTTTATAGTTACTCACTAAGTTACAATAATAATTGGAGTTAAAACTGAACTCGTTAAAAAACTAAATTTAAATAAATAAATAAGGAAACTAATAAAAGATATACAGTTATATATAAAACTTGATATTGATTAAAACTTATTTGCTTCAGCAACAATTTCTTTAAAAGTTTGTATTAATCAATTTGACAATAGTCAACATAACCTAACAAAAAATATATAAAGTAGACTTATATTAAATATAAATAAAAGATCAAAAAATAAACAACTACATTGAAAGAACAAAAGAGAGTTTAGTTCTGGAGATCCACTCGTCACTTGGAATACGTTCAAATTCAACAACGATTATGAAAATCATTTAGCTCAACATCTGATGCGGAAATACTGCAAAAATTGCGTAGGCATTGTCTTGAAAAACTCGAAGATGAATGAAAATATGAATTTGAAGTTATTCGGGCCAAATGGTCACTGATTAATAGTTGCCAAAATAATTGTGACAGATGTGGCAATGTATAAAAACCATTACTGTTCGTTATACGCGTATTATTGTTTTAATATGTTAGAGATATTTAAGATGCAAATTTTTATGTTGGCTGGACTGGTTTACAGGTGGAGCTATGTAAGAAATCCGGCCTCAAATAGGCCGGGCATGTATGTATGTAAATAAACAGGCCCGTTCGGTGTTACAACAAAATGGCGGACCGACTTTTACTTCACATTTATTTAAATACAAATAAAAATTAATAATTTAATAATTCAGGTGTTACAATGATAAACATTTGCTTTGAGAAAGAGATTAATGCACGAAGTATTCATATTAGCAACATAACAAACTACAGTTAAGTAAATATTTTATGAAACTGCATGTAACCTAGTTACACCATGACGGCATCAAATACTAGATTACGTGCGGTTGCATTATGTTATTACCACGGAAGCGTCTCTAAATATTTTACAATAGTAAATAAATTTTATGTTAAATTACAATTGTAAATTGAAATACAATTATTCAATCGTTTGATTTAGAATTGTTTTATTTTATAATTTACGCCTGTTCAATTATGTAAATAAAGTAGTTCGATAAATATTGTTGTATTTATTACCGCAATTAAAATTCATCTCATATTGTAAACGCGGATTCGTGTGATTGATTTACAGAACTGCAGATCACGGTTTAAATTCTGTTTTAAAATTATTTTAACAAATTAAAATTATATTTTGGTGGCTTTAGATAAATGCATCATAGTTTGCAGAATCAATATGCTATGCCATAAAAAGTTTGAATTATTTTGTTTTCCAATTTCCAAAAAATCGAATCATTTCTTAAATACTTAGTAGAAGTTTTTTTAAAATTCGATTTATTAAGACTTTATTAAATAATTTTTTCGATGTTTTAAAACATATATAAATATATTAACAAATTTAATTTAAATAAAGAAGTTATCTTAGGCTGTTTACTTTAGAAAATTCGATTCTTTCAAATACAAATTATGGTAATTTTAAAATAAATAAAATACAGATAGCAATTAAGTAGACTAAAGGGCTTTCTTAAGCATTTTTTATTATTAATTTAAATAAGTAGTTTGAAAAAACTTTTTAAATTAATATTTTATTAGAGCTAAATTGAATAATTTTTTGTCGTTTACGAATTAAAGTCTATAGAGAAAGATTCTAAGTAGACATCAAGGGCCTTCTTTATTTTTGAGATTTTCAAATTTCAATTAATAAAATCTCCATTTTCAAAGGTTTTATTAAATAAATTTTTCGTTGTTTTATTATAAATAAATATATTAACAGATTTAACGTACATAAAGAATCTATTTTAGGCTGTTTGCTTTAGAAATTTAATTTTTTCAAATATTAAATTTTTGTAATTTTAAAATAAATAAACATACAAATATATTTTAAGTAGTCCAAAGGGCTTTCTTAAGCATTTTTCATTATATACATACATACATAATTAGTTTTAAATATTTAAAAGAAACTTTTAAAATTAAAGTTTTAGTACAGCTAAAATGAATATTTTTTTTATCATCCAAACAGAATAACTTTAAACAGACATTAAGGCCCTTCTTAAGTTTTTGAATTTTCAAATTTCAATTAACAAAATCTGCTCTTTGATTTTAAAATTTAATTCTTATTTTTAAATGTTGAATATTGAACTGAAATTTGTTCAAATCTTTCTCAGATGTTTGTTTATTTTATATGTTCTTAATAGTTATTTATCGTTGAGTTAAATTGTAAAAAAGTTTTTATTCTTACTTTTTGTTTCAATAATGAGATATTTTAACTGTAATATATTCGGTAAATAGGTAATGTAATAAGTATTTGTAAAAAATGAAAAAGTGCATAGCAAGCGTTTTGATTCATGGAAATTCAATCGAAAATTATCAGATTCAAAATTAACCAGAACCGCAATGAACATTTTTTTACCATTGAAGTGATTGCAAAACGATTGAGAATCATTGACGCCAACGATAGCTTTAATAAGCCGACGAAATCAAAGCATATTCATGAAAGTCAATCCATCTTGTTTGAAAACCCTCTGACAGATTTAACTGGTGCTATAGGCAAATAAAAGACGATGGAAAAGTGACATGGATTGCCATGACGCATCGTTTCGAATCATGAATCAATGACGTCGATGTTTTCACAAAAGATCGTAGCAAAGCTTGTTTACATAAGTGTGAAGTTTGTTCAGTGGCATACACTGCGCAAATACTGACATATTTTTATGATTTTCACTTACGAATTTTCAAGTTTTTCCGAGTGGTATTCAATTCAATTTGAAAGAGTGAAATATCTTATATTAAATTTTCAACTTGTTTTCATCTAATCTTTTTTGGTTTTCATTTTAGTAATCTTTCTAAATGTCTCTGAAACAACAATGTAGAATCGTATTAAAAAGCTCCACCTGATGTAAACGTACGAGTATTCTTTATACCTCGTGTGTTTATTTAATTGATCTTTTTGTTCCAAATTCGTTGAATAATCACATTTTAATTGTATAGTACGCATGTCAATACAATTTTTTTTCGCATACACAATATTGATATATAAATCAAATTTCCTAGCAAATCAACAAATGCAATGATGTCAATGACCTTTCAAGGGTTAAATATAATTGAACTTTGGATAAATGGAAATCCACTCGTTCAACAAATTGACCGCTAATCATTCTGACCGCAAAATGAACTACTATCTGCCTCTAGCTGTAATGAAAACTACAGCCAGTATTGTTAAGCGATGTAAATAATTATAACTGTTCACAATAATTGGGATATTTTAATGATTGTTTTTGTTTATTGTATATGTAAATCATTTCATTAATTGTGTTCTGTTATTCCTAAATGACAACATATATGTATTATTTTTATTTAAAAATTTTATCAATATAATTGGTGGATTTAGAGAAGCCGTTTTAATAGTCAAAGCATTTGTAATATTTTATTTTAATTAAATCCTTAAATTGTTAAAACTATTTAACGCTATTTTGACTTTAAATAAAAATAAATAATTAACAAATTAACTTAAAATAAAAAAAAGTAACGTACATAGATGTTTATACATATATTTTAAGACATTATAATTGTATGTTCTTTTACTTTTATCTCTATTAAACAAATTTCATTAACTTTATGACTGTATTAGTTAAAAATAAATAAAATATTTCGAAACTGACAAGGATTTTTTTTTTTTTAATTAAATGATAAGAATGTTTTTATTTTTCAATAGATCAACTTATCATTCAAACATAATAGATCTAATGGTGATCTGGAATATTAAATTAATGTTTTTGATAGTATTTTATCTTTTACTTGTACTTATTCTTATAATTATTCCAAATTACAAATTTTAATATTACCAACTAAACTTTTAGCATAAATAATTGTGTTTTCTAAGTGTCCTGCTTAAGATTTACCTTAAAATCATTCTTAATATATCAGCTTCTTAATAGTTATTTGTGTATTAAGAGCGCAAAGTGGGACATTGTCGATTGAGAGATTGTTGCCGCGCGACTTAGGAGCGCGGCATTTTCTCGAAATCGACAATGTCCATTTGCGCTCGAAATACACACAAGATTTTTTCTACAGTCGCCACAAACTTTAAGAGATATTTGAAATTTGTTTTTGGTGTTACTGTGATGTCACACTATTGCTATCTTTGCACACTATAGAGTGTGGTGCGGAGTGAGATAGGAATATTAGTTTCGCCGTGACATTATATTGATATTATATATCAATTGTAGTTAAACTGAACACAATTGATTTTTTAA
>NEEE01001033.1:150810-162536 GCA_002278615.1 Pogonus chalceus
AATTTTTGTTTTATTTCAATATCTAACAATAAAAATAAAATAGTTTAAATTAAATAATAATTATTTAATTCAAACTCATAAAACAATATCAAAAAATAAATTCCACTTAAGATTTTTAAAAAGTGAAATTTCTTACCTACGTTTTTTAAAGAGCCCTTTTAACTTTACTACCTGAGAAAAAATAAATCACTTTCGTTTTCTACCCTAAGAAAATATTTGTACTTTTGTACAGTTAACTGCATATATATTTTTTCAAAAATTGAATGAAATGTTTTAAAAATACTTTTTTGTATTTTGGTTTTAATAAGAATAATGCAACAAAGTTAGTTAACTTACATTCACTACAAATATACTAGTTAACTTATTGACAACTATATGTGTATTTAGTGCTAACCTAGATAAGTTTACGGACAGTTACATGTTGAATCTTGCGATCCCAAATAAATATGCCATACCTAACTTTGGACATTAATAAATTACAAACAAATATTTACAAGAAAGTCATCAAATTAAATATTTAATTTCAATATATTATTTCTTCCAAAAACCAATGCATTCAATTGCTTCAAACTGAAAATATAAGTGAATTATCTTTCGAAGACAAAATACGTATTAAATTAATTGTTTATTTAATGACATAAATCTACAAAATGGCGTAAATATTTATTTCAAATTTAGAATTTGTTTCGTTAACAAAATATATATGCGCATAAAAATGACCTTATTTATTTGCAAATTCACGCAGAATTAAAGTAAATATAAATTTAATTTTAAAATTCTAAGAACAATTATAAGTTTGTTTGGAAAATTTAAATAAAATTCTTTTATTAAAATTATTAACAATGAAGTGATGGATAACCGTGTAACCTAATTTTACCGAAATGCGTTGAATGATACTGAAATTGAGTAATTTTGAATACATGTGGTAAAAAGCGGAGTGGAAAAATATTGAAATAAATTTTTGGAAGAAGACAGCAAGCTGTGGTACCAACAAAAACAGAAATAAACAAGCGGCTGAGTATGATCCAAGACGATCCAGCAAGTACCATGCAAGAACAAGAAGTTAGAGGTGGGGTTTCGAACACCGAACCAGGATAAGATCGAGGGATTCTTAACTGGTCGTGAGAGCAAGACTCGGAAGAAGTACAAGATACGTAATGTAATATAAATTTTAAGTAAAAACAAAAAAAATATAAGTAAGATCTGTTCAAGAATCTTGCTTCGTATGCAGGGTCGGCGCGCTGTATCATACTACCTACAATGCACTTACTAAATACCAGATCACCTTGTACTGACATTGAATACAAAATCTCGGACGCAGCCTGGCCTGTCTTATAAAAGCAAGCAGACGACTTCTTACAGGTTATGAGGATGAATTCAATTCATTTTATGCATTTTACGTTGTTGCTTTTGGTTAGGTATAAGTTGCGCTTATAATGTACTAGTTATTTATTTAGGTATTTAGATTTTTTTTGAGCGTGCGCTCAACACTATTCCAGCCAGCTAATGTGGGTCACTATGTACAAGTGATGAATGCAAGCCTTTGTTTGACCTTGATCGAGACTCGGATGAGTAGAAAAGGAAGTCTTAGCTTCTTGTACTTGTTGTTTCTTCACAGTTGTATATGTGTTTTGCTGTACCTTCTTTACTCTTTGCTTTTCTTTCCTACATCTACATATGTACTCGTATGTATGTATACGCAGACTCTTCGCTAACCATATATATTTTTGCGAGAGTCGACCAAAAATATGGATCAAATATCTTTCAATTTTTTCTTTCTTATTAAACACATATATTTCATAAAAAGCGAAAGCAATTTTATTATATTTAATTTAAAAAATTCAAATATTAATCTTCTTAATTTGTTGTTTTCCAGACATACAAAGTTCAAATCTAACACGGAAATATAAAAATAACTTAGTACAAAAAATATCTTCTTTTTGCGATGAATTTTAAATTAAGTATCAGTCAAGAAAAAAGAAATATAAAATAAAAACCACGGAAATCCCAATAAGAACCTTAAAAGAAGAAAAAAATGAACTTGTATTTTATACGGATTCTTATTTAATTTTTAGTTTATAAATATATTTATTTAATGCTGAACAGAATGCTTAAAGCAATAAGAAATTATAATTCTTATTTGAAAGTGGTCCAAATTTACGATTGATTAATTTCATATCGAGTTTCATTTTTCTTGTTGAAGACCTATGTGAAATAGTTTTAACATAAGGATATTAATTCAAATTTAATTTCTGTGCACGCCACTGAGACATTAAACATATACATGTATGTTTAAAGTCATCTTTAAACTTGTTCCTAGCTAAGCAAGCTTGTCTAGTTCTGTAAACCATTCCTGTATCTAGTTATTTAGAAACCATAAATGGTTTTATTTTACCTATAAGTTAGTCTGTGTTTCGGAGTCATAAATAATCACATTAAATAGCATATAGAAAACTGCATGTTTTATGTATGTATGTATGTATGTACATCGAATAACTGTTAATAAGTAGGTTGTAAACAATGTACAAGTTTGACATTAAATCAATGATATCGACAGTTTTTTAATAGCACGTGATAATAAAAATTCATAACAATGCAAATCTATTCATTCATAATTAATATTACGAAATTTTTTATACTGTTATTGAAATAGCTTCATTTGTTTCAACATTTATATATTTACGAAAAGAAATACATATTAACTAGATACTCCAATACTCATAGATATATTTAAGTTATTAACAAACTTGTTTTTTCCGGTCTTCAAACGATATCAAACATAAAATAACGCGTTTCTTTTTATTTTCTAATATTTATTTATAGTAGTCTAGATATATTTTTGTAAACAATTATATATAAGGGTCCCTTATGCAATTTGAAACGGCTTTAAAGATTCTTTGAGCTGGGTGGTCTCTCTATCTGAGTATGAGACAACGAGACACTAATTATAATTGCAATAATAAATAATTAATCAAATTTAATTTCCGTTCAAAGTTTTCATTGTAATGAAATTATTTTAAATGAAATAATTATATAACATTTCCAGTAAATATAACAAGAAAATGATTTGATATATTATGTTACACGATCACTTGTTGTAACATGTATTCAAAAGGTACATTTTCCATTTATTAAAGTCAATATCACGGCAGAATAAAATTGACATCCGTACATAATATAGAACTAACGTCTCTTATTTGAATTTGTTTGCCTTCTAGCAACTCGCACAAAAACATGACCTGCACTTTTCATTTAACATGCCTTTCGCGTGCATATAACTTGTTGATATTATTCTTGTTTTACCTTTACAAATGTGGTCATAGTCAATATTCAAGTACAATTTACAATAAATGTACTTTATTTGTATTGTTATTTTGAATGTTTCTAATGTTTTTGAAAATGATTTTATTTGTTTAATATGCCAAAAGTACTATTATAATTCTTTTTTATATAAATTAATAATGATATGAATGAAAATGGAATGATGGTGAAACAAAAAAAAAATGTTTATAATAAAATACATATTTTATTTCAGTCTCATCGGATCGAACTTAACGCACTGGGGAGACTATTACAATATAAATTACTATTTCTTTATTTTTACAATTAATTCACATAATGTCGTATATACAAATGCTGAAAACGCGTTATTAAACATAATAATTCGACTTAACAATAATTATCTTAATAAGAATACAACAGTCCATTATAATAACTACTTAGACTAAATAATATGATTTATAAATGAAGGGAATACGCATAAAAAAGGATAAGGGGAAAAAATGACTCGTCGAAAAATGATGATAAATGATTATGAATATTATGATATCAATGAAAAATATGATAATGTTATTGTCGTTTACTAAATACTAATGAAAATGAATCTGGAGGTACAGCCATACAACCTGGTTTTGTGTATAAATTAGATAAATTTGCGCTGATGTTATAATTTTGTAAAAGTGATGCAAGAATTATGAAAGCAAACCCTTGGACAAGTCGTTGTCCAATGCAAGTACGTTTACCAGTACTGAATGGAATGAAATGAGCGGGTTTTACAACTTTGCCTTCTTGGATAAATCTTTCTGGTTTGAATGCTTTTGGTTCGTCCCAATAATTTTCGCCCAAATTTAATTCGTAATTATTTAAAAATATAACAGTGCCCTTTTGAACGGAATAACCAGAAATTGAAGTATCAATTGTCGAGACATGTGGTACAATCGGTGATGATGAAGTACGTAATGTTTCCCAAATAGTTGCCTCAGTGTACGGCATAGCAGCTTTATCGAGTAAGTTAACTTGTCGTTTGCCTTCTGTAACTGCGTCAACTTCTTCTTGTATTTTTCTTTGTACTTCGGGATTACGTACAACTTGCGCAAATGTAATCATTAATAAATTTCCAATAGCGGAATGTCCGCCCAAGAAATCTTCCAACTCGAAGATAATATGTTCCCAATTCATATTTGGGTCTTCCTCCAAATGCATTAACAAAGCATCGGTAAAATCTCGCGGTGGTAAATTAACATCTAAGTTAGAACGATGTTCTTCGATGATTCTCGAGAGGATAAATTGACGGATGACATGACTCCATTCGGATAATTTACGAAGATGACGTTGATAGAAAGGTTCTAACCAGGGTAAGAAATCAACCGCATAGCCTTGGTTTATTTCCCAGAAAATTTCATCGAAATATCTGACGGTTTTTTTGAAATTTGCGTCGGCATAATCAAATCTAGCGCTGCACATGTACTGGGTGAACATGTTCGCGCATGTAGCAAGGACTAATGGTTTTATAGGATATTCGGAACCAGATGGAACTGTTGAAAGCTCTTGTAACATATCGGACATTTCTGCGCAACCTACAGAGTTGACTAAATCATATTGAATGGATGTGAATCTGGGGGAACAGTATGTACGGGCGATACTTCGACGGGTTTTCTGCAGTGAAGACCAGTCACAAAGAGCTAGAGCTGTAACAAATAAAAAATTGCAATTAGTTATGTTGGATTGTTGGCTAGGTATGTTTGATAAAATTAAGTGTGCTAACAAGGTAGGAATAAGAGTGTAGTAAACCGGCTTTTTATGTGTGTTTGCATCGTAAACTATCGGAACAGGTGCGTAGTCTCAAGGTCAAGGTCGCATCATGCATCCATCATCATGCCAATTAAAACAAACAACATTGTAAAGTTGCGTACCTCAAATCTTACACTGACACTTCTTATGTTACAATGCAATATGATATTGTAAATAAAAAGAGAAACAACAATGTTAATGATGGTATTTAATGAAAACTCTTCCAGTCATAAAATAAAATCATGAAATTTTATTGTTTTATTATGAGTAAAACATAAATGATTAATAAAAATACAATAGGGAAATAGGCACGCAAAGAAATTGTTGAGATATAAGTATAATATGGAACCAGTGAACCATAAAGTTATAGAGGCCAAGGACAATAATGAACATTAGTCGAACGGACAACGGTTTGAAGTACCTCGCACCGTTAGTTTTATCAAGCCAGCCAGTTAGATCACTACGCTACATAAATATAAACTACTCTAGCCATACAATATATTAATCATCCAATAACATGTTTGAACAAAAGCGAAAATGACCCACGAAAAATACATTTCATTTTCATTACAATTTAACTTTTACATCTAAAAGCTTTCGATTTTTACTGACATTTTCTTTTTCTTTATAGTAATATAATATTTTACGGAAATATTATAATTTAATTTTGAACTGATATAAGCGGAACATGCAGTTTTAATTTTGCTTGATAAACATGAATTTGACGCCGACAATCTTAAATTCATACTTTGTATAATAAACTACTAAACTAAATTTAAGATAAATAAATAATAACTTAGTTTCCTTTGAATATCATTAAAATAAATTATAATTAATGTTATTTTTAGTTGTATTAATTATTTATATAGGATAAATATATAGATTTGAATAAAAAAAGCAAGTTAAAAGCGATAATAATCTAGTATAATATGAACAAGTTTAAAGGCGAGAAAGTGAACAAGCATAGCACAACTCACATCGGCCAGACACAACATTTCGTGTGAGAGTGATGAATCGGAGATACTGACGCGAGAACAGACAAGAACCCGATTGACCATCGAGGCTACACGCGACTTTACAACTTCCGGGTTGCGAATATAACATGCCGTCTATCGCAGAGTTCATTCAATTCTAACACCGGTTTATTTTAACTCGTAGCTACTCCCGTTATTTATTGCAGTATTGTATTAATTATAAGCTTTAAGTATTTTATTTGCATATTTATTGTAATAATAATAATAATAAATAAATAAATAATATGAAAGAGAAATTCAATATAAAAAATGTACTTACAATTATTTCTATCGCCTCCAAAAAGTTTATGGAATCGAATGAAGTCAGGACGGCCCCCAAAATGAGCACCTTTGGTGATGAGTACTTCTTTGATTAGAGCAAAGTTATTGACGACTACACAAGGAATGGAACCAAGTGTGATGCTGTAAATATCACCGTAGATTTTGGATAAAGCAGTAAATGCCTCAAAAGGTACTTCATGTTGACCAAGTAAATGTAGACTGCCAAGAAATGGAAACGGCCGAGGTCCAGGTGCCTTTGGAAGCATATTACAAAGTTTTTCTTCAAGTGTTAAGGGTTTCCATTTCCTGGTGATTAGGGTGACTAGGACTACGGCCAGTAGACCTAGCGCAGTGGCTGATAGATAAATTGTTGCAATTAAAACCATTGCGGTTTAGTAGGTAAATAAATCACTGATGAATGGATGATGCACTAAGCACTCGTTGGTTTGAAGTTATTGAAGCTGAGGATTGCTGATAACTGCAGTCTCTGCCGCTGGTGATGTGCTAGTAGTTGAGATCTCCCTCCGATCGCTTATATACGCATTTGCGTTACGTATGGCGATACGTGTAGGTAAATGGTAAGTGCGTTGCGTAGTGGTTGCGTTATGTTTGCGTACTGATGTGTGGTCTGTGGTGTCTAGCAAGTGGCAAGTAGCAAGTGTGTTTAAGTCAGCACTACGGCCCCGATTCGTCGATGTTGACTGAACGTTTTCGCTCGCGGTACTGACCGTCCACTGAACACGGGCCACCCTCTATATTTGACAGCGCCGGTATCAGTACCTGACAAGGAGGACCGAGGACCAACTTCTTTAAACTTCCAAACAACAAACGCAACGGTAGCATCCCTCGCTCTTCCCGCACCATCCGCATTTCACTTTCCTATCGTTTGGTTTCCGTCGCCCATACATCTTGGGGATGGTATTATCTCGTTTGACCAATGACAGAAATCAGCCCCCTTCTCTTAGCCCGTTGCCCCACTTGTTTTCCGTCCCCACCCCGAGTAACAACAACTTCTCCACATGTATACATCAACAGATCCACATGATATTCCTTACAGCTCACAATCAGGCTCACACATGGCTCCACATACATGTGTGTATATATGTAAGTAAGTAAAAACCAAAGCAAAACATAGCATATTTCATTGCATTACATATATAGGTATCAGGGTATCAGGGTATTAGTACTAGTATATCTGTAGGTTTGTATGAAGGCGACCTCGGAACAAATCGTATCTTCTTACATAAGACTGAAATCTCCACTGAACCAAATACGACAACTACAACTACGACTACAACTACAAACCAGTGACACAAGTCGACAACTCGAGGGTGTCCAGTCTTCAATAACAACAACTTGAAGTAAAAACAGAGAGAGACAGATCAATACCATCGTTATCTGACACTTACTTCTTGCATTAGCATATTTATATTGCATAACACCGCTTCAGTACCAGAGAGTACCCACTTAACATGCACGATGAGTTTACTACAATATATATCTATATATACATATTTGTTCATATGTGTGCATGTTATGTATGAATATGAGAATGAGTATGAGTATGAGTATGGGTATGGGTATGCATTCGACGTTTCATAGTAAATTGTGCGGCTAAAAAAACTCGCTGTGATCATTATGCATGGCATCCAACTGCTTTCATGCGTATACACTACTCACTTTATGCTTGTATTCATGTATTTATATGTATCTTTAACATGTATGCGTATATCGAGTAAAAGACGCAGCCTCGAACTTGACCTCTGTCGCAGCTCAAGTCTTAAATGCATCAAGCATTACATACTTGTACCCCATCTGGCCGCTTGCTATGCTTTGCTATGCTTTACTATGCTTTGGTATCCTTCACTTCGCTTATTACCTCTCGCGCTTGCAAGAAAGTGATTAGATTTATACAATTATCACACATTTATTATATTATTCGACCTAGTGTACATGTTGCACTTATTTCTGGGTTACATTGCTTATTTCTATACAAATGTAACATACATTTTTACGTTCACAGCATATTTATTGCCAATTATTTTTCTAACTTATTCTAGACTAAATTTTCTAGAAATTCATTTTACTTAGTCACACTGTTCTACTTATATATTCTACATTTTCATTCTTGTTTTACTTTAAAAAAAAAACATATTTTGAAATAATTTACCAAAACTTTTCTAGAATTAAACACATTTTCACTTTCTAATATAAATTATAATAGTACTTTTTGGTATATACCTTAATTTAAAATTACAATTAAANATAAATTAATATTTAATATAGTCAATCGAAATGAAATAATTGCTTTTTTTTATATACGCATGCAAAATTTTTAATTATATTACCAATGCGCGTGTTTGTATTGTCTGGTAGGACCATCAGCAAACCGATCAAATTGCTGAATGTAATTTAATACCTTGTTCACATATGCAAGTTTCAAATTACAGATATCAAAATGGCAATTATCAACTTTTCAATAAAATATAGATACGTAGCGTCTTTTGGATCAGAAATAAAGATAAAATAATAATAATTTTAAGCACTTACCTTAGAATATAAACATTTCTACTCCTTGTAATTATAACATCAAAATTGAAACCTGAAAATAAAATTAAAAATAAGTATTTTAGTTTTCTAGAACTTTATTTATATTGAGTTATGTAAGAAATAAAAAATGCATAAAAACATAAATTAAATTATCGATTAAAATATATATATATAGTTCGGTGAAATTATCGCTATAATATTGCATCATGAGATAAACTTTAGAAAATTTCTTGGAATTATTTTCTATATTTAGTAAGATTGCAAGCGAACGCAATATGTTGTTGAACAATAAAAATATATTAAATAAAAAGGGTGTTTTATTTAAAATGACACAAGTATTATGTAGAACATGGAACCTGGGCAAAGAGTTCTGGGTTCCTCGAAATGAAAACGATTGCGGAAATCCCGACTACTTTCAACAAGTTTATTCTTTTTCATTCAATTTTACTTTTCTTGTTTATTTGGGACGCATCAAAGTTCATGCAACGGTACATTTTGATCACATATACGGCTGTATACATTCTACGAAACATTACTGTTACCCTATTCGCCAAAACATCACTATAAACATTGAATTAGTTTTAATTCTGTTAAAGCACTAAACTGTACTTTTATTTGCATTTTTCTTGCGAATTATTCCATCATTAATTGATTAACTAACTGTCTTATATTTTATTTATTCCAAAATATTCCTAAATTATTTATTTGTTTTTTGTATACTTACTTTCTTTACTTTAAATATAATTACAAGTTAATTATAGTTTTAAATTCAATTAACATAAATTAATATATTTATAACAACATCTTTAAAAGTGTCATTCCAAATTTGGACATAAAACTTACAAGTAGAATGATATAAAAAAACTGCTTTAAAGATATTTTTTGTTTATAAAAATAAAAACAAAACAAAAAAAATTAATGTGTCTAGAATAACAAGAATTTTTTTATCTCCAGTCAAATATGATTAGTATCGATAAAATAAAGAACAGTTAATTTTAAGATAATTATCTATTTAGCTAAAGGGATCGAAGTTATCTAGAATATTTTTTATTTAATATTAATTTAAATTTTTCATTGAAATATAATTTCAACGGTGTATGAAGCTTTAAATTTGAATAGCAGACAGTAATTTGGTTATAATTTAAATGTGTTATGTCAGAATATTTTCAAGGGTAAATTTTAAATATTATATCGCCCAGCAAGGTTAAATGCATAGGTCTGGTCCTTTATCAATGTCTTTTCTGCATAACCTGATTTTGAATGTTAAACTTATCTTAAATCATCCAAAAATATTTCAGTTTTTTATTGGTACTAAGGTTAAACAATGTCGTTTTTTAAATTATTATTGAATTCACACCTTGATAATGTTGATATTAATTTTTTTTTGTTTTATTTTTCAGCGTTATACCCATGAGCTGATTATCACATTATAAAAAAAATCTTAATTTAAATTAAACTATAATAATAAATAATTTAATGATTCTTAATTTTCGATGTATTACCAAATATTTGAAAATTTGCATGATTTAACTAAATTGAAATCAAAAAATCAAATCATTTTTTTTTATAACTTCTCAGTCATTAAAACAAGAAATTTGAAAATCTTCGTAATATATTGAAAAATCATAAATTATTCATTTTTTCTAAACAAATTTTCAATTATTTTAAGTATATTTCTGCTTCTACAACATCGTCGGANAAAAATAAATGAAAGCTATCAATAAAAATCAAAATAACAAAAATAAATTTAAAATATGACAGCTTTTTCCGTCTTTAATTAAACCCATGTTGACAAAATTGAATGCATAAACAAATTACTGAATAAATAAAATCTATTTAAAGCGTAAAAATTCTTTTAAAAATGAATTCCCATTCAAAAAAAAAAAAAGAATAAAAATATACAAAATCTACATCCTTTATAATCAGCACGTGTACCAAATCTAAGAATAAAAAATTCCTGCTATGCAAAATTATTCAAGTCTAGGTATATATGTCAAATTTAATTCATATGTCATCAAAATACTTAGAAGAATCTTTAATTCATAAAGAACAAAATATTTGTTCGGCCAGCAAAAACAACTGTTTCATAATACCTATTTTGCTTAGAACATACATTTTAGCATATTATGTATGTAAATGCATTATAATAATAGTTGTTTTTCGTTAAGAGATCTTCATAAACAACAGTTATTTTTGTTAAAATTCACATATTTTACCCGTGTAATGGCAAATTGTCCTTGTTGTTATCTTATTACACTTTTATCTTAATATGGCACATATTTCGTGACTCAGTTGCAATTTTCAACACAGCATCTGTACTTCAGAGATTTTTTTATTTCAAAACATCGATTATGAATCATTTTAATGTATTTGCTATTTGCTTTACCAATGAGAAATACGTGATTTATTTTCTTTTCAATTTTATGTAGACTAAATAATAGAAAACATATTTTTTACAAAAGATTGTCCTTTGCACTTGAAATTTATAATCATGACTTTCTTTGTTTTTTGTGAAAAAACTTTTATTTATTATTTATAAACACGTTTTAATTTTTACTAATTATAATTGATTATTTTAATTATTATTTTACTACGAAAATATTTACAACAATCATTTTATATTTTAATTTTTTTGTTTTTATATTCTAAATAGTATTTATAATAACTTTGACATACAATTTCATCTTTTATTCAAAACATATTTATTTTATTTTATTAAACGTAGTAAATTATTATATTTTAATTATTTTATTATTTACTTATTATCGATCAATTATCAATGTATTTTTGGATATTATATAATTTATTTTA
>NEEE01001033.1:216258-227693 GCA_002278615.1 Pogonus chalceus
TAATGATAGTTTTGATGAAAGTTTATTCTGTATATTTCGAAATTGAAGTAAACGATATTTTTTTTTTTAATTTATTCAGGTGAGTTTTGAAAGCCCTGATCAAGTAACTCACGTATTTGTTATAAGACTTATTGGATTTATTTGCAATTATCAGTAATCATCAATTTAAAATATTTAAATATTAAGTATCAACAAATTACAAATAAACGTGACAGAAAGTTAGTCACCAAAGATTTTTGTAAAATATTATAATAAAAATTTATAATCCCTGATAATAATAATATACATGTGAAAATTAATGAAAATCTTTATTTTAAAAGAAACTAGAAAGATAAAAAAATATTGTAGGGGGAACGCAAGTACCCTTTCTCTTCGATCATCGTTTATAAAGCTGGCCTCGTCTTAGTAATAACGATCAGTGTAAGATTGTTCGTGACTTAAAATTTTGTTCTTTTATTACAATGTGGCGTGCCCTGTTTATAGGTAAACAGATAATATTCGAAATAACATTTAGTTACCTTAGTTCTGTTCAATTTATCTGAAATCGCTTGTGTTTGTTTGTGAAATAGTCGTAATTTATCGCAAATTGCAGTGATTGGTAATATCTAATAAGACTGGATTTGGATTGTTCAATTTTGTGACCGGCGTTTTTTTTTTTTTACATTTTTGCACACACTTTTTTCTTTAGCCGGTTTAATTTTAATTAAATAAAATTAAACAATATTTTTTTTATCAAAATATATAATTTAAAAACTTTTACTTACCCTTAAAATTGAATTAAACTATTAAAAAAAAAAAAGAATTATAATAATTTAAGAATTTTATTTTTAAAATTTTAGTTGCGCGATGCGCATTATCTGAAGAAATGGTCTAGAAAAAATATTTCTCTTTTAAATAAAGACTTGTTTAAATATTTTCTAACAAATATCTAAAACTAACTCTAGAAAGAAAAATACTTCTAGAAAATATGTATCAAGTATTTCTGAATAATTAATAAACAGAAATTTTTAGATATGTCTTTTATAATTTCTTCTACAATTGATAAACAAAAATAAAAAATTTTGATTGTTTATTTGTTTCAAGGTTTGCCGAAAATTTCTTTTTAATTATTATATATAATTTAGAACATAAAACTAAAAAATGAAATAGTTTTAAACAATAGTTTAATTAAAAACAGATTAATTACAAAATTGTCTAGCAACGAAACTGAAGCCTTATAAAATTATATCTTTATTAATAAAAAAATTAACAATTAAAATTGCAAAATGTTTAATTGAAACATTTAAATTTTCGTTTAGTAATTAAAGAAAATAATCTTGATAACATGCGAACTGCAAAACAATAAAATATTATTTAAATAATTTGCTAATAAGATAATTAAGAGATTAAAATCATTAATAAAACATAACCATAAATGCAATTTCATGACATTTTACGGTGAAACGAACACGATTTTTATTTTGAATTTATAATTACAATAGAAACATAAAGTTTCATTGCGCCATCGATAATCTTATCTTATAGTTAGTTAAATATTTTAATTAAAAATAAATGTCTGTAATTATTTTTAATTACTTATTACAGGCTGGTTAGCTTTGGCGTTGGCTGAAGATGCGAAAGAAGATGCAAGTTTGTCGAAGAGACAAACAGCGCGTGGTAATACCGTGGTATATGGTGCATCTCCTTCGCAATATTCTATTCAAAATGCTGACAGGGTCAGTGCACAGCCGCAAGCTCAGGTTTGTTTTTTTATTCGATAATTATTTAATTTTTTGCTTTCACTGTCATTATCAATTTTGCACTTGCACTTTTTATTCAATTACTTGACGTTTCAGAAATTCTTACAAATTGAAAGTAAATTATTGGATAGTTATTTTTAATTTGCGCACAACACTTAAATTACTTTAAGTAATTGTTTGTTTTTATAATTGCTTGTAATTTTTATTGACTAACAGCAATATTTGCTCTTTAATTTAGTTTAATAACTTACTTTTTACCAAGTATTTTCTATATTTTATATTTTAATTTACAAATATTTAAATTTGTGGTTCCTAAACTAGTTTCCTCATCCGTTCTTTTACAAAATATTAAACTTTGAAGTCATATTTAAATATGTCAGTTTAATGAATATCCCTTTCTATATAAACGATTTGAAAACCAATTAATAATACCTTCAACTTGTATTATCCATCTTACAAAGTCTATTACATAAACAAAATAAATGTGAATGCAAGTAACATATAAATATAACAGAGAGACAAACAGAAAGGTAATAGTTTTTGAATCAGTCAATCAAAAAAATAAAATAATAAATAAAACAAATAATAATAATAATATAATATTTATGGTTGAGTTCATATGAAATGGAAGATTAATTAAGGTAAATCGGAACACTTCCTACTTGTATTAAGGCTTTCACTGATAGAGTTATATTCAAAAACAATTTTATATGTACATACATACGTATGTATCTTGTACATGACTGTCATTATTTATCAACTTGAATTAAGTTAAGTATCTTATTGCGTAATGACAATGACATTTTCATGATATTTCTTTTAAATTATTATTGCATTATATTATGCTGAAATTTGCTGCATTTCTAACAGTTATGGAAATGAATATTATCAATTTTTTGGACATTACCATACTGTTGCTTATTTACTTTCATTATTTTTTTAACCTTTATAGAAAATCAAAATTATTTCTAAATATAAAATTGGGCAAGAATTTTAAATTTAGAATGTAAATTTATAACAAAAATAAATATACAATGTTGTTTCGTTAATCCGGATTTCCCTCTATAATTCGGATTTGCAAAAATATACAGAATTGATGCTTAAAAAAAAATTTAATTTATTTCGTGATAATATTTAAAATAAATTGTTCTAAATGTATAATTTTGTTAATTTGTTTAACATTTTTAGTATTTTTTTCAATAATTGAACACTTAATTTAGTTTATTCGGATTATCCGAAGTTCCGTTTAACAAAAATATTGATAATTTATTATGAATAAAAATAAAAAAAGACCTTCATAATATACTATATTTTTGGTATGATGAAATTTAAATGTTGAATTATACTAAAAATAAATATGCCGAATTTCCCTCGTTACTTCGGATTTGTAGAAATATGAAAAATTTATGCTTATTAAAATAAATCGATTATTTAGAATTAATTACAGTTTTATTACTTCAAATATAAAAAATTTAGTTAGTTTTTTATTTGTCCGGATTAGCGAAACAAATGAATAATAAGGTTGAATATGATGTAAAAAATGTGTTCATTTCTAGGTACCATCAGATTATCAACAACAATCAGAACTATACGTAATCAGGTACGTTGAAAAATAATACCTTATTGCAATTAATTTCCGGGCATCGTAACTCACGATCGTCTTGGTCACGATTACTGACATCTGCGTACATTATTCTTTATGCAAAGTAAACTTAATGTCAGAGTATATATTCTCCTAAAAGGGTACAGTTATTTCATGTACATTTAGTTAACTATGACTGAGTCTTTTGTTTACATTTACACTTTAGAAATTGTTTTGTAATATCCGTTGCGTTTCATGTTTGTTGTTGAAATATATTTCAATTTTACACACATAAAATGTTTTTCAAAGTTTACTATTTCCGAAAGTTGTTATTTATAAACGATCGTTGTTACTGTTGGTTAATTTCTTTTTTATTTAACACTATATGTATATTACTTTTTGCTTCCTGTATTTTATAATTATTGCTATTAGCATTATAATCGGAGCTATTAATATTCTAAATGATAATTGTTCACTATTTATTTGTCTAGATTCTGTTTTAAACAAGTTCATTTGTATATTAAATACGCCAGGAAACTAAAAATAATTTTCTAAAAGTTCTTTAACCTAAAATTTGAAATCTAATTATTAATTTTAAAATAAAATTGAAAGTTGTCATTAAAATAATATTTTTTGTTTTATGGAAAGGAATATCTTATATTTCAATAAAAAAAATTGCAAATAGTATTAAATTAAAGATACATAATTAATTAATATCAATATTTGCAACAAGCAATTTATTAGATATCTTCAGATTTCTCTTATATTTGATTAACATACATCTTGCATAAGTTTCACTATCATCTTATTTCCGAATAAATATTTTTTTACATATAAACTAAAACATTTAAAATTCATTTACAGTGAAAACATTTTTAAAAATTCTTTAGCATATTTATAAAATTTCTATTTCTATTTCGCAACAAATTAACAGATAAGATTAAAACCCAATTTGAACGAATTTTTCAAATTAAATAAACCGGAAGTTAAAATTCAAAGGTCAAACGCACTTTTAAGTTTATTTTATTTTCGAAAGTATTGTTTAATTATAGTGATTAAAGTATAACATTCACAAGTATTTTCTAATTAGTTGTTTTTATATTATTTCACAGATTTTTCTTACACATGTCAGTGACACATGTTATTTATATATTACATATTATTATTTGTTTATTAATAAAATATATTTTATTGCTTGTAGCGTTTGCATGTTTATGAAATTATTAATATTACTTCCGATTACTGCATTATAAATTGTATTTTAATTTATGAAATCAAAATAGATTATTTTCTTTCTTAATAGAGAGTTATTTATTTAATATATTAATCACAACAAGTTTTTAAGTGCAATAAACTTAATAATATTTATATTTTTATTTTGAAATAACATTTATAGTAATTAGATTCAAAGTATATCGTCAATTTAAAATACCATTTATAATGGTACTTGCAAATTGCTTCAAACAAAATATTACTTCACTAATAATTACATCTATTTAGTCCAAACAGGAAACCTGCAGCAGCGGCTCTTACATACTCAAGTGAATCACCTCGTCGACCTCAATACATTCAACTATCAGCTCTACAACAATTACAAGTAGCTCAACAAGCCGCTCAAGCTGCTCAACACCAATTATCACATCAACAACCTAGCCATCAACAACCACAACAACAATCTCAACTATCTTACGAAAGTATTATTGGGCAAACTGAAGCTGGACATGGTTCCTTCTACCGTCCTGCTGTTAGATATCAACCACAGCCTCAACATCAACATCAACCTCAACCTCACCCTGAAGCAAGAGCTCAACCTGAGCACCAATCTGCTCAATACGCAGCTTCAGCTATTGTCGATTCTCAGGCTGGCTCATTTGAACGTGAATTGGCCCAATTGGTTGCTGCAAATCGTGCTCAAGAACAGAAGTATAATGCCGCTCAAGCTGGACCTTTGAAAAAATTACCTGCTCCTCAACAATATTTGAAGGAAATTACACGACCTGTTCATAGACCTAAAGTTGCACCTACACCTGCCCCTGTTCAGTACCAACCTGCTCCTCAACAGGCTGCACCCTTGTACAGACTTGTCTACCAATCTGAACAGTAAGTATTATTTCTGTACTCATTATGAAAACAATGTAAATTATTTTACAGATTTGTCCGTGAACTATTTTCTTACTATTACAAATTAGTTTAACATTACATAATTCTCTATATATTGTGTGTTTTTTATTTTAAATTACCAGCTTAACATCATCATGAGCGTAAAATATATTATCTTAAATCTTAACACGACGTTTAAAATAGGAAGCAACAAAAAAATCAGTTCCTTTTAGATGCATAGATTATTTAAATAAAATTGTTCTTACTTTCATAAACAGTGGTGTAACGTTTAAAAATATGCACATATTTTTAATATTATATTTACTTCACACAATTGAATGAAATCGAAAGTATATTCTTATTTATAATTTACCTTTATTAAACTAGTTTTAAGTATAAATATTTATTTTGATTGCAGAGAAATGTCTATAATTCAAAAAATTTTGTAGCCGCACGAAACTTAGTTATGTTTGCAAGTACAAAGGGATATTTAAATTTAAAATACAATTCCCATTGTGTTAGTTACGCCACTGTAAATAACATATATTGTCATATTGTGATTTTCCCGCACTTTCCAACAAAACGTGTGTTACGAAAACTAAAACAAAAGTAACAGGAAGAATAAAATAACTATAATTAAAGTCCCAGTCGTTTGATATTCGCAAACAGAAAGCAAATATCATTAATATCTAATGATCCAGATAATAAAAAAAATCGTTTTCATGATCAACTATCATTTACAGATTGCCTCAAGTCAACGCTCAACCTCATTATAAACAAACGACACATGAACCAGCTCAGTACTCCAGACCGCAATTGCAACAATATATCCAAGCCCAACCACACGTTCAGCCGCAGGTATACTTAAATATTATTTATTACTTTCAATATTTTTTTATCAATTACATATTCGGCAGTTTATTTTTAAATAATACTAATTAATATTACAATTCTATTTGTAAACGCATTTCAGTTAGATGTTACATGTCTTAACTGGTTAAAATTATTTTAATTCATTGCTTTACATTCTAAATGTTTAAATTTTAATTATTTTTAAATGGAAATCGATTTTAATTTGATTTGTAGTTTTCCGAGGTAAATCAACTTAGAAAATATAATAGTTCCTTACTTTCAAATTAATCAAATGCTTATTTAAAAATATTTAATTACATATCGATTCAATTAAAACCTAATTAATAGTTTCTAAAATCAAATGTTACAATATTTAATAATAATATACTTGTTAACTTGCAGTTACGGTAGTTAAATTTACTTTTTATATAAATATATTGCAATTATGACTTATTAAAGAATATGTGTTTATAATGAGAATTAATCAATTATATTTGTCCAGTTTGCTGATTGTCGTTTTACCATTTTCTAGCAGGATTTAACTTGTTTACTAGTTTATAAAACTAGCTTTATTATACAAAGGAATAAAGCTGAGTATTTTTGTTTTAATTTTAGGTGCAATCTCAACTGCAATCCGTGCGTCTCCGCCCAGAAGACGACGGATCCCAATTAATCCGCGCGCATCCATCATTAGTACCTGGCCAAGCTTCCGCTCCACACAGAGTCCAATCAAACGAATCCCCGTCATCATCCCGTTCAACAATATACGTATCCCAATCCACCCCATTAAAAAAACCAACATACACCGCTTTAGCAGCATTAGCAGCAACTGAACGAGACGAAGAATCACCTAAACATCAAAATCAACAAGTCCCAGTTGTAAGATTACCACAGCAAAGAAACCGTCCATTAACTCAAGATGAATTCCAACAAATATTACAATCTGGAGGTTATACAGCTACGTTAGTTCCTTCTGATAATCCTAATTCACCACATCAGGAATATTTGTTACATCCAACAGGAGGACAACCCGCGCAAAGACCTGTTTATACAAGCGACAAACAAGAAGGACAATCTGTAACTTATTTGTTACCACAATCGCAACATCAACGACAACTTAAAAGAAGACCTGTATATAATTTACAACAAGCGTAAATTTTAATGTATTTTTAATATATGGTATTATTTAGCTGTGCAAAATTAACATTATCACTAAAGTTACCTAAGTTATTTTGTCCAACTTATTATAATTAATAAATAAGAATATATTGATGTTAATTTTACTTGTTAAAATTCACAAACAATATTTCTACAATATTATTTTGTTTTTATTATTATATTACTAGAAAATTTATTTGTATTTGTGTAGTAANTTTCATAACCTACCTTAGTGTTCCAGAAGACAATTAAAAAAAAAAATACATCTGTAAACAGCCTTGACAAAGATCTGCATCGCTCTTGTTGTTCTTGTATGCTCTAGTTTAAAAACTGATTTCATGAAACTTGACATTTAACCATACTTACATACATCCCGAAAACTAAAAACTCGTTGTTCTGTGGGCTCTTTGTAGTCCTTGAGCCAGTTCCTGCCTTGTAAAGATACTAAATATCATTTGTTATTTGTAAAACATAATAAATCAAGTATTAAACTTATTTACTGCTATATATACTACCATAATTTGCTAATTTTAATTAAATTTCGTGTATCTAAATATCAGAATAGTTAATTTTAATGATGTAAGAATATTCTAATGTTCCGCCATATGTAAATCAATTAGCATTTGTTATATGCATACTATGATTTGTTATTAACTTTTAATTTTTGGTATGTATACCCGGAACAATAAATAATCCAGTTTTTTAATGTCAAGCGCTATTAGTAAAATTGTATGATAATGTTAACTTGTTAAGTAAAAAATAGAAATTAAAACTGCCTTAAATTTGTAACATTAACAATAGCTATTGTATTATTCAAAACAAAATCACTTTCTTTAAATGTTTCCAAAATTTTGGCTTTCTTTATTCAAATTTGGAATAATTTTCAATAAAAACTGCAACGTTTCGAAACATATCTAATTTTACGAAATATTATCAAATATAAATTTAATTGCTTTATATATAAATAATATCAAAATATTTGCAAAAACTATAAATTTTTATAAGGTCACAAAACCAATATATGTTATTTATATTCCGATAATAATCAATATAATTTCGAAATTAGCAAAATATATAACATATTTTAAAATTAATTTGCATAAAATTATATAGAAATTTCGGTAGCATTCAAAACATTTGTATTCAAGACAATAGACAAATGTTCCAAAAATGTAGAATATCTTTCACAGTTTTTACCATTGTTAAAATGCAATACAATGTCCATTAAAAATATCCAGCATGAATGATAAATTATGTCACTTATACTAACAGAAAAACATACCACACCTCTTCAAATCTTCGTATAGTATTGCTTAATATATTTTAAAGGTTAGCCAAACATGTTTAAACTAATTCAGATTGAAATCTAAAATTTACAAGTGAAACAAAAGCCTAGCACTTTATTTTTAAAGGATTTCCTGACCGTACGCAAATTTTTTTAATGTTTCATAATAAGCAGTTTTATCTATTATTTGATATTTGGGAGGAATTTTATTTCAATAATATTTATTTATTAATTTATAATAACAACTATCAAAATTTTATTGTATGCTACGATAAAATTTGTTCAAGTTTAAACTCAAATAATGATATATTTTAAATACATCAATTAATTACTATTCAAACATTAATTTTAGAATTATGAAACACATTTTTAATAAATACAATTGAATATTGATGTTATTTCGTTAAAACAAATGAAACAGACCAGTCCAGTCGTGTCAAATATATTTAAATTTGTGTGTCTTAGATTTACCAAACTTATTTAAATTAAATTGTTAGTATTCCGAACATACTCAAAATGAAATTAAAATATTACATGGTAAAGTGCAATTGCATTGCAACAAATGAAGTAATTTTATTTGTTGTAATAAAGTCAATAACCTATTAAATTCTATTTTATGAGACAATTTTCAAATTATACGGATCATTACAATTTTGAATTAATTAAAGTATAAATATCAAGGATTTGTAATTAATTATTTCGAAATATTTACTAAAAAAAAAAAAAAATAGCATTGCATCTTGTTATGTGAATAATTTAATTTTAATAGAATCGTAATTTACAATTTAGTTTCCGCAAAAAAAAGTTTTATACATAAATTTTCTTGATATTTTTTGCTTGGTTTTTGTTTTTAAATAAAAGTGTAAGTTAAATTAGAAGTTTGAAGCAATTTTTTAGGTAAGTAATAATATTTTTATATAATATATATTTAACGTACGTACATACAAATATTAATTAATATAATATACAATCGTAATTATTTTACGAATAAAATGCATTAATTATTTTTAAAAATCAATTATTTTACAAGTTGTCAAACATGTATATAAATAAAATTTTTAATAACATATTAAGCAATATGCGATCATGGTATTTACCTCCCAACAAAATCATGTTATTGTACGAAATATAACCGGCCGACCCAGTTCTGCATAAATTCGGTTTAAGTAGGGGGAAGGGTGTTTGTTCTGAACATCGAATACTATATAAGCTTCCACTTAAGTTGAGTGTGACAAAAATCAGTGTGCATCATGAAGTGTATAATTGTTGTATTAGCAGTGGTCCAAACCGCTTTCTGCGGTAATCTTGGTGTACCATACTCTGGTGGAATTCAATATGTTAGCGGTCATACGGCATACTCCACTGGTACACCGTATCAAGGTACTCCAGTAGCGACTTCAGGATTAACTACTTCAACATTTTACGGAAATCCATCAGTTTTTAAGAATTTTGCTCCACAAACTTACGCCGCTGCTCATGCAGTACATGCTCCTGTAGTACCTCAAGTACATGCCGCATTACCTGCACCAGTATTACGCTCTCAAATTACACCAGTTGTGCAAACTTCTGTGCATAATGCTATTGTACCAACTGTCCATCAAGTACCAGCCGTTGCTGATGTTCCTGTAACCAGAATTCAAGCTCAACATGGTTTTATCCAAAAAGAGGTGGATGTTGCAAAACCAGCGGTACAAACAAGACGTTTTGAATTGCGTCGTCCTGCTATTCAAAAGCAATTTTACGATATTGAAGAAAGAGTGATTGTCCGTCCAGCTGGATCTGCTTTAGTTGAATTGGATCAACCTCACTCGAAGGTACAAAAGAGTTCGGTGGTAAGTCCTGTTGTACCTGCTATCCCTGCTATCCATGCAGTACCTGCTCATTTTGCTCCATCTGTGATTTCTGCATCTCCCGCTCCACCAACTTTTGTATCACCTGCACCACCTAGTTATATTCCTTCCCAACAACCTGGATTCATTTCAACCCCATCTCCTGTTGACCAAGGATTTGCTTCTGATGATGATACCGTCGTCGTAGAAGCTAGACGTCGTCCTGATGAACAAATTTACACCAGATCTTCACAACAAAACCAAATTAATATTCAACCACAACAACGTCAACAAGAACAACAAATTCAACAACAACAACAAGAACAACAACAGCAACAACAAGAACAACAACAACAACAACAACCTTTGCAAAGAACTGCTTTCCGTAGCGACTTCCAACAACAAATCCAAAAATCTGCACCAGCTCAACAAGCCGTTGTCCGTTCAAGAATTCAAGGTGATGCTTCAGGTAACCAACAAAGACTTATCGACCTTTTAACTGCCAGAGAAGGCGTAGCTGATGTCGGTTTCAACGGAAATTTATTCAGAAGTAATGGTGACGCCGGACAAGTCAGAGCTAGAGTAATTTCAGCTGAATATGCTCCAAAAGACGCGCCTTTAACCGGTGAAAGAGTTAACACCAGACGGGTTGTTGTTTCAAGACCAATTGAAACAATTGAAGAAGTAGATGTTGTTGAACCTGTCACAAAATTAGAACGAGTGTCTGTACAACATCCAGCTCTTTTCAAAACCGCTCATGTAGGTTACGAAAGAGTTCCCACTTCAGTTCCTGTCTTAGGAAAAGCAATTGCTCCATACTATCAAAAGAGTATTACACCTGTTTTGTCCCATCAACTTTACTACCAATAAATTTTTATTTTTGTTTTTTT
>NEEE01001033.1:230878-266938 GCA_002278615.1 Pogonus chalceus
AATAATTTATTTATTGGGAAATTGGAAAAAAAAATTTTTAAAAATGTTCGCTACGCCACTATTAGGTTTATACCTATTTATTTTATTATAAAAATATTGTTTAAATGTGTTAATTAAAGAAGTGTTAGTTTAAAAATGCGAAATACATACGCAGCATTAAGAGCTTCAGCGGAAAATGCATTAGGCAATAGTGTTCGAAATGGTGACAGATGGCTGCTGTGATGTAGCGAGAATCTGCGGTAACTGGTTAGGGTCTGTCGGGGTTTCAGACCCCCTGATGATGGTAGTCCGCGTGGTTTCAACGGAGGCATCGTTGTCACTAAGCCCATGCTTTGATTTTGACTCTGATAATTCGGGTTTAAGCCGCTCTGCGGATGACGCGGAAGCAAATGGCTCAATCCTCGGCTGCTGCGCGTCACTGGAACACTGCAGTCTCGACGCTGAAACCGAGCTAGTCTGGTTCTACTTGATTTAAGCAAAAGCTTAAGCGTTTAGCTTAAACCCGATAAGCTTATAAAAGCATGGTTTTCATTGTTAACGCATTATTTATTAGTTATTTTATTACTATAAACTATTACAATTCTTCTTTAAAAATACTCTACAAAAATTGATAAAAAATCTACATAATATATTCTCTCGAAAAACTATGTGGTGGTTCAGTCTTATGCGCCATTTTGGATGATAAATTATATCGCATCAAACAGTACTTCAACATAATGAAAAATAAAATTATTGCCGTTTAAATAACTTTTTTTTGTTCAACCATAATGACGCAAATAGTATAAAATTTCAGCGATTTTATTCGGCACAAAATTCATTATTCCCAAAAATTAGTTTTATGATAATTAATGAATAAAAACTGTTTAGAAACATTGATTTAATATGAAAATTGTTTAAAAGAATTTTTATATTGTCAATTAATGGTAAATCAATAAAGAAATGAGGACAAATGTATAAAAATACTGTTGCATTACAAATTGTCTTAGAAGATTATCCATTATTATAATAAGCTTACTGTGCATTTGCTCCACAAATAGGTAGTAAATCAATATTTTCACACAGTGTTAATAGTAAATATAGTACGTTAAAAATCAGTGTTTCTCAAACAAAGCGAAATAAATATTGTAAAAAAAACACACACACCTTTGGCCTTTGATTTTTATTCTTTATTAAATCCGGAAGATACTGAAATGATCTACTGTTGACTGAATCATCAGCTAGATCTACAAAAAATGATCTTTTCATTTTTTGATACATTTTAATCAGTTTGCCACGTACCACTAGCATGCTTTCTCGTAATCACAGTATATTTTTTTGTTTGTACCACTGGTTTTGTCGGAGGAAGGTGAAAGTCTCCGTTCTCCGTGGTTTGATTTTCAAATTGACGTTTCGGCTGTCTTGGGTGCTCTTCTCCTAGTCCCGAGTCGGATTGGCTCGTCGGTTGCGGGCAAGGAAATTTCAGTCTCATTTCCAAATCAGGTGCTGGCTGACCACAAGTATTTGTTCCACTTACAGTCACTGACCAACCACCTGATATAAACATATTATTGCATTTATCTCACTTCCTACAATTCCCGTAAAACTATTTAAGACTTTATTAAAACTTCAATTTTAAAATTAATTTATTGTCATTTTTATAAAGTTATAAGCAAAGTATGATAAAATTTGAATTAAATGAGACAAAAAATCAATATTGATAATATTACCTGGAGTTTGGGTAGAATTAGTCCCTTGACTCTGAGTAGTTTTGTAGCGTCCTCGTCGATGTGATTGTCTTCTTCCTTGTCGTGTTGGAATCGCAATTGGTAAAGACGGACAGGTAGATTTTTGTTCCATCTCAATTTCATTATTAGGCGAATTAGTATGTGAACTTTCAGAAGAACTAGTATATTGTTCTTTCTTTGTAACTGTATAAGTTTCACTTAAATGTTCTAAACTTAACGCTTTTTTCATATCTTCCTTAATAGGATTATTATTAACTCTATTTAAATTAAAATCAGTTGTTAAATTAGCTTCTTGAAAATGTAATTCGGATAAATTTTCTTTCCCCATACGTTTTCTAATAAGAACTGGTCTAAGTTGGCGTAGCTCTAAATTATCAGTTTTATCATCTGCGATGTTATTTCCTTTAGCTTCGATAATATTAGCCCCTTAAATAAAAATTATGCGGTTGATTAACTTATTATAAAATTAAAATGGTGCTTGAGTAGAAAAGTGCGGTTATAAATTGTAGAAATTTGTAATACCTTCATCGTTGCTGCTATCTGGAGAACCGGGACTTTTTTTCAACATATAAAAAGTAATCCATCCTTTCGGAATTGTCGAAAAATCTTCATCCTTCATCATAGCTAACGCAGCTTTGCCTTTATACGCGTTTGGAAATCGCGGAGGAATCTCCGAAGCTTGAATATCTGTTTGAGAAGACGCATCAGCTAAATTCTTTTTCTCTAAAGTTAATTGAGCTGGTGGAGTCTTTGGTTCATTTTGAGTTTGGACTTCAACTTCTTTACTTTTAGTTTTTATTGGTGATTTCATTTCTTTTATGTTCGATTCTTCAGATGAACCTAAAGAGGATAATTTTTCCTTTTCTTCTGGTATTATATCAAATTTTTGATGGTATCGATTTGATGGTTGTTTTACTGCAGATACTAATGCAGGTTTTTTCTCATTATGTTGATTGTGAACTATTTTTGGTACTTCCGGAGGTTTTGTATCGATTATATCGGATTTGTTTAATGCATCTATTAATATATTAGCAATTAATTGATCAGTTTTTGGACTGTACTCAGGTTCTCTTGTTATATCGTAAGCATGATATATAGCTTGAATTTGGCGGTTTTGAACTGGGACAGGAATTTTCGACCTGCTTGAATTTTTCGAATGCTGACTTGATAATGACTTATCTGAATCTTGTTCAACACATTCCATAATTTCTAATATTTCAATTCTATTGTTGTATACTTGTTTTTCCACAGTCTTTTTAGGAGAATTTTCAGGAATCTCAACTTTATTTTCCGCCGCTACAGCGGCGGCTTTAATCTGCGCGTGGTGGTTCCAAAGAGATTGACGTGCAGGTACTATATTCGTACTAGATTCACTGCTTTCACTATTTTTATTATTTTTTCGTTTAGTTTGTTTTATTCCACGTTTCACTTTCATAGCACCACTTGGGTTCATCATAAGTTCACCACGAGAATTTATTTTATACGACGGTAAAGACTGTAACGGGTTTTTTAATTTCTTTTCTTTTTTAACTTTCTTTAAAGTTCCATTATTTGATGCGATATTTTCAGAAATTGTTTCATTTTCTGTTGTCAACGATTCAGGTTGATTTCCATTCGGATCTAAACTTTGATTATCTGGTTTTTTAGTTACTAATTTTTTCTGTTCCATAATTTGTTGCCGTTTGCTTAATTTATTTCTTACGCGTTCTGGTAAATGTTCTGCGACAGTTTTCACGTTTTCTGGAGATTCATCTTGTATGATTGGAACGTAAAATGCGGAACCTTTTTGTTGTTTAGTGCGTGGAGTATCTTTGTTGTTGCTGTTATCTGGTAATAACGCTGATAAGTCGCCCCTAACTGGCTTATCATCATATTTAATTCTTGGTGTTAAAGCAGATTGACGTGGTGAGTTTGGGTCATCTAAACTATCGACTAAACTTGCAGTATCGGATTCTTTATCTGTTGAATCCGCTGAAGAAGTATTAACTTCCATTGAAACTGATCTTGGTAAGGCAGAATACCGTGGCACTACGAGTTGAGGAGCCTCTGTAGGCTTACTATATGGACTTCCAGCACCGACATTACTAATCATATATTTTATTAATCTGTTATGTTCTGCAGTAATATGTATATCTTCTTTTCTTTTAAGATAAAAACTTTCACGCTCCGGCTTTTTTAATTTCGATAAAATAGTTTCTTCAGCTTTATAAGATGAAGGTTGAATATTTTCAGATTTTTGGGCTAAACTTTGAAAACTTTCCAATTTTTGCGGTAATGTTTGGAAGTTTTCCAGTTTCTGTGACACGGAATGTAAAGTTTCTGGCGGCAAATTACTGTTAGTTCCGTCACTTTTTTGTTCAACAAGGCGCGTTAAATTCTCTTGCACTTTGTTGTTAACTTCTGGTGAATTGTTGATGATGATATTCAAAGTAGCGGCACTTAAATTTACGATGTTCAACTCAGCGGTGTGTTCGTCTATTTTAGGTCCTGTTTCACTAGGTTCTGTTCGATGGTTTGTCCATTTATTGGTGTTCGATTCGTTGGTGTTTGAATTAAGGTCGGGCGGAGCTTGCGTGTTAGGATTATCAGATTGGCCCCGTTCGACAGGATTAAAATTTGCGTTTTGGTTCGTTATTTGTTTTGGTGCGCTACTATCGACATCCCCTCCAGTACTATCATTATTATTATTATTATTATTGTTATTATTATTATTTTCTGGATTACTCTTCGGTGAACTGTACGATGAATAAGTCTGTGTTGAATTTGTAAACGCAGAATCTGAATGATTCGAATTATCATCGTTATTAGGTTCAGTTGTGTTTGTATCTGTTGTTGTTTTAGTGCTTGTATATGAATCATGTTCTGTCGATGTTGTACATATTGACGATACTTTAATATCCGTGCTGCTAGTTTCTAAAATTGATTTGTTACTCTCAGAAGTGGAAGACACTCTAGATCTAGATAAAACATCACTTGTGTACGAACTATAAGAATTCATATCCGGGTTTGGTTCCCATTTATTTTTCAATCCGTTTACATCACCGTTACAATGTCGTATTCTCTCCGGGCTAGCACCAGTAAGACGTTCTTTATTTATACCGTGCTCAGGAGATGATTTTATTGATCTTACAGGTGACCTTGACTGTGATTTCGTAGTTATTGAGCTTTTCTTTGGAAATATCTCTTCGTTATATAATCGACTAATACTTCCGGTGAATTCTCTACTCCACATGCGACGTAAAAGTGTTGATTTTCTCATCAAATCTGGATCTCTTTTATATTGTTTGCGGGAGGATAAATTCGATTCGCTCCCTGTTGTTGAAGACCGATTCCAAAATGAGTTTGAATTGTTTAATCTTGCAGGGGATATAGACGAAAGTTGAGTGGAATCGCTTTCTGTGGAGTCGGAACGCTGTTGGCTTAAAGTGTGCCTTTAAATAAGAAACGCATTATAATGTCATAAATCATTCGATAGCATGCAATTATGCTAATTAATTATAAATATTGATTAATATGTTCTTAAAATGTTTTACTGTAGTGCAGAGTAATTTATGTTACAGAATATTTTAATTTAAATACGTGGTATAAAATTACATATAACTTATTACTTTTCTTTTCAAATTTTTTTTCGATAAACTTATAAAAGTTGTTCTAATGTTTTATAAATACAACTTTTATTTAAAATTTATACTATAAAATATCTTCGTACACATTTAATTTTTAATTAACTTTGTAAATAAAAGTTTTTTCAAGTTTTATATTTAACAGATAACAACTTATATTACAAGTTAACTATCTTTAGAAGACAAACAAAACTATTATCCATGTTTGTTCCAACTTTATACATAATCGATACTTTTCAGATGACTAATAAAATTTTCTAAATTTATTTGAGAAACTAAGTAACTACATTGACTAATATTTAAAATAACATATTTTCAATCAAATACAACAAAAATTATTTATCAAAATTTATAAAATGTGCAATTTTTAAATAAAACTTTAAAGTAAAATGCAAATTAAAAACTAAAAACATTGTGGAAATAAACAATAAACATAAAAACAAAAAACTTACTTTCTCATAATAGTCTCGGGCGCAGACAATCTTCTTCTAATCATAACTGGAGATGGGAACCCCGAAGAATTCTTGCTATCGTGACTGTGAGCCATACTTGTTTCGTTTTTAATTCCGTTGTAACTTAAAAAAAAAAANACAACAACTTTAAGAAACATGTGATCGCGGCAATTTTTAATTATTTTCTAACTGCGGGTTTCACAATATCAATACTTTTATATTGACGCCACTATAAAATGCAGTTTATTATCTTCACTTGAGTTTTAGTTAATTTTATCGACTCTTAAGTTGTTTTTAATTTATTAATTATATGTTTTTAAATAATTAGATACTTGACAATTATTTATTTCATACGAAAAGAGTTTAATTTTAATATATTTTACGGTATATTTTATCTTTATTACAAATGCTTCCATATTTTTACAATTAACATAATATGTGGGTATATTGTTGATTAAAAAGAAATCATAGGTTTTTCTAAGCCATTTAAATGTTATAATATTGATAAGATATCAATAAAAATTTAGTACTAGAAAATTATCTATCTTTTCCAGGAAAATTCATGTGTACATTGCTTATCATAAAACAATTTGTACTGTACATGCATTCAATAAATTTATTTTAATAAAAAAAAAATATATATATTTTACCATTTGTACCATAAAAAAATTAATTTCCTATTTAAATTGCGTTAATATAAAATATGTATATGTTTTTTTAAATATATAATAAGTTCATAAATTGACAAAAACTGAGATACGTGTCACTATCTATGAACATCACATTGAACTAATTATGACAATAAATAAATTATATTCCGTAGTTTTTTCTAACAAGGTATCGGCAAGCGTCGGTACGCTCACGGATAAGTCGAGCGTAATTTTATCGGACTTGCTCAATAGTGAAATAAAACATTTATTTTTAAATATTCCGTCCTAAATACATCCCTGATTTCAAAAGGTGGTAGACACAACTAAAAATATTTTTATCTACATACTCAATATGTTTCCTGTCACCAATTTTAGCGAGTGTAACTAAAACTCAATATGCATCATGCGAACTTATTCTGACTCATTCGTTTTTAAACCCCCAGCCCACCCCCGCGACACGTATATATTACAAATGAAGACCAACGCGTTGTTGTTATCCCGAAAAAGATCTATTTTAATTTAAAACGAGTCACTAGTTTTTTTACGGCAGGAAATTCTTTAATGTTAAACGATTCAAAAAGTCATTTGCTACGCGTAATTATTTATTTTATTACTTACAGAAAAGGTTTATAATAAATAAAATAAAAGTTTGGTAATTATGTGTTTAAAATTTTACAATGTATGATGGTTTATAAATACATTTACTACGGATGTTTTTAAAGTCATTCAGAGAATCGCAACGAAAGCATTTAGAATATTTACATACAACGGAATAATTCAAAAATACTTATTTCACAGATTTATGAATCAAATAGATTATTTTTAGAATTACATCGAAAAAGTTTTTGTATATTTCTATTTGTTGAAAAAACTATTATTCAAATAATTACAATAATTAAATCAAAAACACAGGGGTACATTATAAATAAAACATATCAACAGCCAGACAAAATTGAAGTATAATTAATAATTTATTAAAAGTATCGATTAACACACTTTAGTAATACAAACAAATATTCTAACGCGAAAATAATAACATTCTGCTCCTAAAATAATATATTTTAACGAAATAATTATTAAAAAATGACGTAAATTTAATTAATATGTTAATTAAAACAATATTTAAAGAAGCATGTAAAATTAACTACAACAACTTGTAGCGCAATTATATACACGCGTAGATATTAATTTGAACATGATTTGTGAATTACAGAATTTTGAATATTCAAATTATTAAATAATTTATTCTGTTTTATATTTGGTTTTGGTTGCTAGGTGCAGTCTTTGCATAGATTATTTTATTTATTAACAAAGCAAAGGACTTATTTTAAATTTCAATAGATTTTTCAGACTTATCTTATCAACAAATAATTTCAATAGCGTTCGAATCATATTTGTTGAGGCAAAATATATTCTTTAAGAGTTTCAATTTGATAATTTAAAATTTAAAAAGAGTCAACGTACTTTAATTATTATTTTTTTATATGAAATAATACGAATCATATTAAAAATAAAGAGTCTATTAAAAAATAAGGAAGATATTAAAAATTAGCAACTAGGTTAACTCAATTAACTTCAGTGTAAGTATACTTGACACCACAAAAATAAAATAATCCAATTTTACTTAAAATAAAACACGAAAATTACATACAAATATATTTAGTTCAAAACCTTTTATTTCCTTTACAATATGCACAGGTATGTTTGCATATAGTGCACAAGCCTTAAACATTAATAGAATTCTAAGTTCATAGACCTCGGACTAAAAAAATTCAATTATCTTTCAAACATGTATTGACCGTATAATTTTTCTAATTTATAAATAACGTATTTTATTTCCGTAAGTTTTTTTTTTACGTTATTGTTTGACAATATTCGATTTATGACGTGTATAGATACTAATCTACATTATTGATTTTCTCAATGAATGATTGAATTTATAAAATATATTTACCGAAGTAAATAATAATTAGTAATATCTAAATTTTTGTTATCTATTTATTGATTTATATTAAAACTACCAAAAAATATTAGAAGTTAGCGGAGAACTTCTTCAGAAACCACGACAACTTAAGTTTAAGAATCTAATTAACTTCCATTCTTCTAATTTAATTAGTTCAACTACTTGTACGTTCATTTTCAATTTATTTACTCATTTTTCGAAATTATAAATTAATTTTTTGATAAGCTGTCACACAAATTGTAAAACCAATTTGAATTTAATTAATAATTTCCAGTATTTTCGTTAAAATTCAATATATTTGCGATAATATTATAAATATTTAAAAACAAAACTATGAAACAATTTAATTAAAACAAAAATATAAATATCAACAGTATAAATTTAATTAAAATATGAATAAATAATTCACACCTATTTGACCGATACCGTTTCTTCACTTAATATTTTATTTATTTTTATTGATAAACGATGTATTTTACGCGTTATTTGTGATCGGCAATCAATAAAAAAGTTCTTTAATATCAAATTACCTGGGTTGTTTGGAGAAGTTACTGTCCTTCTGCCACGCAGATCGTAAAGTGTTTAATACATCTTCAAGTGATGGGAGTTTATTCCTTTGGGAATGAGGGTGAATATGTTCTGGAAATGTTTAAAATTGTTACTATTAACAAGTTGTAACTGGTGTGGACTCTTGGGAGGTAGTAAAAAGTATTTTTTGAACGGGTCCCAAATGAATACAATATTTAATTTAAGAAAAAATAAATTTTGTGTTTACAGAACGTATATTTAAAATAAAAACTCTATCACAGCTTAAATAGAAGTAATGATAACCACATATTAATGCGGAACGGGAAATAACAATTTAACTAACATATAATTTAAAATATAATAAAAATAATATTCTTAATTGTTTGAAATTATTTCTCCTACATAGACAAATAAGTTCAAAGAGTTGACAATGAATACAAGCGATATATTTGAAAATTTGTGAGTACAACGCTGTAAAAAAGAAATACCGAAGATTTTTTTTTCAACTGCAATGTAAAAATTTTTGAAATTGTAGGTTAAGTTATTTTTATTTTAACGCTATTCGTGTTTGGTATGTCAACGTCAAAATATAATTAAGTTATATTGAGAATTGTACAGTAGCATCTTTGTTTCGAAAAACGCTTCGTTTATGTTTTATTTGGATGATTGGCTTTTGTTATTTTAAAAGTAGTTTACTAGATTATTTATGAAACGATATATATTTTCATAAAATTGTTACTTTTACAAACTTTTAAAGCAATATTATAATTAGCAGTAAATATTGCAGTATTTTATAATTTGTTTGGTTTCATAAATTATTCATTTTATTTAAATAGGGTACATAGGAAACCGTTTCACATAAATTTTATTATTTATAATTTATATGCTTTGCAATTTGTGAAAAAAAAAATGTTTAAAATTTTTTTAAGTGGTGTAATGTATTTAACCTTTATTTTATTAATTAAAAATAATTATTAGGTAAAATTGCTCGTTTTTAAACATTAATTTGGGTAATTATAATAAATAAATATTTATAATTTTTCATCATTCTTTCATAATTATAGAGATTGTTTAATTAAATATTTTAAATAGTTTTATATTTTTTGCATTTATTTTTATGATTAAATTAGTTTGAACACAATAAAGGATTCGATTATATTGAATGTAAAAAATAAATATGTATATGGGAAAGAATATAAACAAAGATAACAAATTGTTTTAAAATAGAAGATTTATAAGTAAAAATGTAAGATTTATGCGATAATGTTACCTGTCTAAAAATTTTATCCACACTTTATCACAATAAATATAAATTCACAACACTGCACACTTCCATATGACAACGCAAACTTAGCAACGATACGAAAACACAACTAAGTACATTTTACGTAGCAGCGTCGGAATGGTCTAGCGTCGTGACGCCGAGCGACGTCTAACACGCAACTCTGCATGGTAGTCAGCGATATCCACTGTCGGTACCCGGTGCCCCCCAGTCCAAAGTGTTCGTTTCCCCTCCCAAACGGTCGATAGAAGAGTGACCCCGTCTCGAATAAGTAAATCTATACCTAACAATTGCCGTCCTGTGGTCATTTATTTAATAAGTGTTCCCATTTATTTCCGAAAATTTGTGAACTTTCCCAAGCCACGGGGTTACGCGCGATAACTGCCCTATTATTTTTAAGGGTCTCCAATACGTTCGTGACTATGTACAGATACTTTTTATATCATCATTATTTGTTACTTATTTATTGAATAATATTTTCCAATTCTGTATTAAGTAGTTACTTTTATTTTTAAATATTTTCGAAATGAATTCTTGAGAAATATTTAAAAATAATTAACCTCGAATCAAAAAAATTAGTCCAATTGTATTTTTATAAGTATAATATCATCTATTTTTAATATCTTATTAGTTATTCATAGGTACATGTATTTTGAAACTAAATCAGATAATATCTCATTGTTTTCTCCTTAAAATGAATAAAATAGGGCATTGTCATTAAGTTTTTAATAATTATAACAGTTTAAAAACATTCTAAGCTATTAAAATTTAAAAGGAAATAATTGTTAAACTCGAAAAGAAGTAGATAAGTGGTTCTGTTACATATTTATAACGATTTATAATATTCTGTTATCATAATAAAGTGAATAGATTAATTCATTTTAATATTTCATTAAAATATTGTCCCAATTTCTTTAATCTCACTAGAATATCTTTAGTTTTCGTGTGATATATAAACTATCGCGTCTATTTATGAGCTTAATAAAATATTTGACTTAAAATAGAATCGGAATTATTACCTTCATCATTTTTATTGTTATTATTATTTACCAACGATTATCCTAATTACAATTTCTTACAAAATATACCGGGTGCCTACTTTTTTTGTTATCAATATTAAAATTTTCATTACACCGTTAATTTTTGCCTATTAATGTTAGAAGAAGTTATTCAGAATTAAAATATGCATCTAATAAACCTCTTTTTGATAAAATACGACGATCCTGTCACAAGATATATACAGAACAAATAAAATATCCATCTTTAAGCAGTTTACAGAATGCCATGCAAAATATAGAATAGTTATTTGTGTATTAAGAGCACAAAGTAGGACATTGTCGATTGAAAGATTGTTGCAGCGCTCCTAAGTCGCGCGGCATTTTCTCGAAATCGACAATGTCCATTTTCGCTCGAAATACACACAAGATTTTTTCTACAGTCGCCACAAACTTTAAGAGATATTTGAAATTTGTTTTTGGTGTTACTGTGACGTCACACTATTGCTATCTTTGCATACTATAGAGTGTGGTGCGGAGTGAGATAGGAATATTAGTTTCGCCGTGACATCATATTGATATTATATATCAATTGTAGTTAAACTGAACACAACTGATTTTTAATATCTTTTTTTTTATAAATTAAACGAACTTTATTTTAAAATAAAAAAAAAAATCATTTGTCGTTATTTTCTATTCTTACTGAGCTATTCAATCTAATCTAAGTATTTTTAATTTCGTTTTTGTAAATGAATGCCCTATTTTATTTCTATACTCCTTAGCAGGGCATATTTTGTTTGGTTATGTAATATACTAACAGAGCAATTATATGTCAGATTGACTTGTGAAGGTAATAAATGTGTAGGTAACGACAGTGGTATTAATTTTTGACTAAACATTTCCATTAAGATTGTAAACAAGTAACATTTTATAAAAATTTGGACAGCGAGCGTTTTTTCTACTTTGTCGTGTTGTATAGCGACTGTAGAAAAATAGCTTTGCCTTAGTTCTTGTATTTATGAATTTCACTATGATTTTTATCTATAAGTTATACATTACAATTGATATTTATATGGGTCTGACTAATTTTAAAAACCAAGTTCATTTCATTTCGAAGTAAGTCTCCATTATTTTAATCTTCCTTACATGAAAATAACAATAAAAGGAACACAAAGTGATAAAAAGTTATTTATTTTATTTTGCATGACACTCTGTAAACTGCTTAAAGCTGGAAATTTTAATATACTTGTATCTTGTGATAGGATCGTCGCATATTATTAAAAAGAAGTTTATTGGATGCATATTTTAATTTTGTATTTAAATAAAAAAGTTATTATGGCTTTCAAATCATTCCTTTTTAAATATTTTTACGGAACAAATCCTGAATTTAATAAATTCATATTAGAAAATGTAATAAACGCATCTTATTAAAATATTATAGATATTCTAATGATTTATTTCTTATAATAAGTAAAAAATAAAAAATAGTCTATTATTTAAAAGTTTTATCATCCGACATATACAAAGTCATTTCGATTAGAACTTTCAATAACAAAATATAAAAACAAACGAAAGTAAAATTATTAACTAGCGTGACTATAACAGCTTAATGTCAATATACTTGCCACAATAAAAATCAATCGTCTTTACAAAACATCGTTCACCTTCTCACATAAACCGAGAGCAATGAGAAACTGGAAACACGTAAATATTTAATTATATTGCCCACCCTGGACTTAACTCAAGACGCAGCACAAAGACCCATTACAATAACAAGGTAAAAATGTCTCCGTGTTTGCTAAATTGAATTTTAAAATTCTCCTGGCATATTTGAATTTTTTCATACATGAAATGTTTTTATGATAATTACAGTATGAGTCGCGTGAAAAATTGAAATTGTCATTTTCAGTTTATGTTTTTGCAAATTACGTATTAACATAAATTTTCTTAATTACCATTTTCGATTTTGTATTAAAGTTGATTTATAGGTTACTGGATAATACTGCTTTAATATTTATTAGGGTTAGAAACTGAATTTAATTTTTTTTTTTGAAAATTAAAACCAAAAGATATTATTTAAATTGTGTTTTAAAGAATAATTTTATACGTAAAGTTTATTTCATGAGTGTGGAAGTTTTTTAAAAACTTTTATATCAAGTTAAGATTGCAACGGTAAAACAAAAAACTGCACCGTCAGAAAACAAAAGAACAATAATGTATATCCGTCATTTTTCCATTTTTCCTTATATATCAAAGTGCTTTTATATTAAATTTACAACACATACCTGTCAAATACCTGACAAGGGTCCAAGAATTTCGTTTTTTCGCTACTGTACTACGTTTTCGAAATGTCTTGGAAGTCCGCAAATTCCCATTTGCCGTCCTATTATGCCTATGTCTTGGTGTTCTGGGATAAATAGGATAAAATTTTGATTGGGTATTTGTTGATGTTAAATTAAGTTCTTTAGTATCCGTTAATGACCTTGACCAACCAGATTGTGACCCAATAGCGAAAGGGTGAGAAAAATAGAACACGCAGAGTGGACTGCCTTTATCGGGAAAATTACTCTAAGCAGAGGGAATAAATAATTCATTAGCGTTAACCTAAATCTTTTAAGAAATCACGATATTAGATTTTACTATATACGTTTTACATATTTTTGTCACGAATGTGATATTATTATTTTTAAAATTGCTATTTTATATCTTTTAAAATATAATTGCTAGTAAACTTAATTCAAATATTGCGTTTTATACATATATTCAAATTAAATATAAAAATAGTTATTTTTTAATATATTCATATTTTTAAAATTGATTTTTAATATAAACAATAACATTTAATAATTAATAATAAAATAATTAAGAACACAGCAAAGTTAATTATATTTTCAAATAAAAACAAGATACCCATGGATGTGCGAAAAATATAGTAAGCCATGGAAAAATAAATTAGTTTCAATATTTTTCTGTAACCGCCACATTAGTGCTCGACTTTTGTTGTTTTTTGTGATATAAATTGAAATGTAACTCATGAAAAGTGTAAAAACTAAGAAATTATCGATAATAGAAGACTTTAAACATTCGAAATGTTAAAATACGTGAAATAATATCGTAAAAACATTGTGTTAAAAATGTACATATATGGGATGAGTCACACATACAAAGACATGAGCGTCGGATAACAAAGAAGGTACATTTTATTTATTATTTATTATTATTATTTTGAATGTTTCATTTATTTATTTATTTATCCATACATTCTACATTATTTCTAATATTAATTATTGTTCTTTAATAAAAATAATTTATTTTAACATATATTTAAAATAAACAAAATATCCATGAAAATTAAATTAAATAGATGGCTATGGAAAAATAAAACAGTTGCAACCGTAGCTGTCAGTAACGTATTTTCATTTATTAAAAACTATGTTTATTTGTTATTAAATACCGTGAAAATTATAAATAAATTAAACAAATAACAAGTGTTCTATATTATAATCAAATTAGAATAAATTTCAAATATTTTAAGTTATAAATTTTGAATTAACAAGGTAGCCGTGAAATCGAAATAAAATAGATAGCCATGGAAAAAACAAAATGTAAACGATATTTTGTTGTAACGTATTTTTCTTTGTTTGAAATTGTGTTTAATGTTATTAAATACCGGGTAATTGTGAAAATATAAACTTTATAATATTTTTTAATGTGTTTTTAATATATGGACTAATCCAAAATTGTGTTTTGGAAATGCGTAATACCAAATATATTCACGTACGGAGTCTATTTTAATGGAGGTAAATTTTATTTTGAACTTAACAAACTATTTTAAATTATTCTGTATATTTAATTATTATAAACAACATACCTGTGAATTATAATCATCGTCATCATCCGAATCGCTCATATTGTTATAAATTTAACACATTTTAATTATGAATTAAATCACAATCAATTTAAATTCACTAATTAGGCCACTGTACCGAATAATTTAAAACAGTTTGTGGTAGCGTAGGGATTTGCTCTATATTTCTAGTTGTCGCTATCAAATTAAATCGTATGCTACTGACATATTACCTAGTTTTGGGGAGGAAATTTTATTCTGGTAAATTAGTATCAGTCGGTGGCAGTCACGAGAAGAAAAATCAATTTTATGAATATACGGAGAAAATTTTTGGGTACTAAGTTGCAAATATTTGCATTTTCTGAGATATCTTTGTATCTATTATTAGTTAATCAATTTTCACTTAATACTTACAATAAACTTTTGCGCTTTGAATTTTTTTTGTTAGACTTACATTCAACTGAAAAGTTGTGCGACGGTTCAAATGAACTAATTAAATCAGGCCGCGTTAGTTTATATATATGGACGGATGCTAACTATTATTAATAATATGTAGTATAATTTTTTTAATTGCTATTTATTTATTGATAATATAAATAAACAATGCATTCTTCATTTATATTTAAATAAACATTGTTAGTACCTTAATTATATACATCTAAAAAAATATTACATATTTATTTAAATTGCGAATTTTTAAATTATTATAATAAAAATATTTCAACGTCTTTTTGGATTAAAAGTATTATTACTAGAGACACCTATATTCAAATAATTAAACTATATTTTTAGTTTTTACAAAATGAGGTGTTTAACTGAAAAATTGATTAAATTTAAAAATGAAAAAAACTTCGTTCGGTTAAAGGATGTAAGTAAAAAACTTATTTAATTTTTAAAAATAAAAAAGGATATATTTATTAACAAAACATTAGGATAAAATACAGGTAAACGAGGTATATTAAAATGAAATAAATCAAATAAATATACTTTAATTTCTCACAAACTTTCATGTTTTTTTTAAACAATTTTTTACCACAGATTTAATAGAAAAGACAATATATGTACAAGACACAAGCACATATTTTATACAATCATACATTCTAGAATTATGCGTAACCTTAAATATGTACAATACATACATCCATACAAAATAAATTTGTATGGTATTAATATTAGGAATAACAAAGCTGTTAGTTAAGTCAAAACTGCATTTTTGTCATAAAAATTAACTAGTAATGATTTCATAACGTCAATTTTTCACTTACATCAATAGAAAGTAACAATTTTTTACGGAAATAAACGAAAAATATTTATTGCAATACCACTACGGCAACTATAATTCTAATTTTTTCGTTCAATAACGTAAATTATTCCATAAAGTATATACATCTATCGAATTTCAGTAATATCGTCGATATTTCGAAGTTAAAAAACATATTTTTAACATTATCTATAAAATGATTACATTTTATAGTGCCCTACAGTAATAAAAAAAGTATTATTTAAAGTAAATTCGTTTAATAATCCCGAAATTTAGATGATAATACTAAATAAGTTATTGCTTTAGATGTTTTAGTTTACGGTTCAGTGTTACAATCTAGTAATTAAGTTAAAAATTGATTGAAATGTATTGTGACTAGAGAGTCTGGTGTCACAAGACGTATAACTAATTTCGTTTTGCTACACTATGTCACAAATCATTCACTAAATAATTACAGTCACTAACTGTAGTGCCTGAGTACTCACATATTCCCGATAATCGTAAATTAAAATTAAAATAAACATCAGTGCGTACAAATTATGATAAAATAATTACAAACAAAATTGATTATAACTAACAATGCGGACGAAAATTAAAATATTTAAGATCTAAACAATACAATAATTTATTTTATATTTATATACTAGCATCCGCATTAAAACACAAGTTTCATAACTATAAAATATAAGCTAGAAATTGAGCTTGCAATTTTTTATGAGAAATAAGATAATTTGTAGCTTTATTTGTTATTAACAGCTACTGTACAATAAAAGGACTCTTTTATTTATAATTTAAAGCTTCTAATTTTATTAATATTATATGCATATAACAAATAAGTACATATTTAAATGATAAATGAAATGAAATAATGAATAAAAATTTCAAAAAATATTTCATTATTATTATTATATACAATAGCATCGAATATTTTATTTTTATTTTTAATGATTTTTTAAGAATCCCTTTAAAGTATCAATCAATTAATGAGACTCTTTAAACGTTTTAACAATGAATAAATAGCAGCAATTGCAAATCGATTTTAATAATTATTAAACGATACGGTTCTTGTTCAATAGCAAGCGGCTCTAAGAAACCCTGCCGGAAGCCGCTCTTCACTAATTGTAAATACGATAAAAAATGCACAGAAATAACATCATATATCACAGATCAGGTCAATTAAATTGATTCAAAAATGAATTCTTGTTTTCAAATGAAACTTGTGAATATACTCACTGTACCTCCGCTGGTACTGATGATTATTCACCCTAAGTTTTGAGATCTTATAATTTTTTTTTATTATATTAAATTCGACTATATTTCAAATAATTTTACAGTCATTTTTAATTTCTATTTGATCGGCAGTTGCAAATTATATTTTTAATTTTCTAATTAATGATCAGTCTAATGAGTTTTTGCATGCGGTGTTTACTGTAAAATTATTTGAGATAAAGTAAAATTATCTTGTAAGTATATTGCACTTTTTTATTAAGTTACTGTCTGGTAAATTAAAAATTGCAATTAACTAATAAAATAATTCTACAATAAAAATTGAGCTGAATATTTAATTACTGCTGCATTTTTTTATAAACTAATTAAAAACCAAAATTCGTCATATACTTTTAATATTTATATATTTATAGCACCGAAATATGAACATATTATTAAAAACTATATTGAAATAAAGATTTTAATAATAAAAATATATATTAAGTAGCTTATTGTTATTTATATGTATAAATATATAAGTTCTAGATTAAAAAGTTTATATTTTAAATAGATTTAACTTTTATATCGATATTACATATTATAAATATATAAAATAAAGCATAGAAAAATATTTCTTTATATATTTTTAATTTCTACCAACCATTCGTTCCTTATAAAAGTTAAAAATCGTTTTTTAAAATATAAATTTATAAGTCTAGAACTGAAAATAATAAAATAAGTTATTAATGAGGAATATTTAATAATAAAATAGTTTTTATATGATCTCAAAACTTAGTGCAAACGTAAATAGTGAGTGCGGTTGCCTCCATTTTTCTACCGACAATATAATTACGTATATTATTGCTATTTACATATTGATTACGGTTTAAACTTAACGACTGGTATATTTTTAGTGTTCAGGCACTTGTCACACACCCATTCGGCATACACTTCGGCTGTTAGAAGTTGAAACGCAGCCTCCGTTAGGCCGGTACAACCTCTATGAAACCAAAAATTACATCCACTTTCACACAATATCGCTTGGTCATTATCGTGTACTTCTTTATGGCACACTCCACATGGATATATCGGGGGCGCATTAGGGTTTTGCGAGTTGAACACCATCGGTTGATCGGCGGGGTATACTTTTCCCGCGCTCACTGGCATTGGTTTTGGGTACATAGCACCCATTGGGGCCATCATAAAATTGTTGTTCATCGGTGGGCCGTGTGGATGCGGACCTGTAGTCAATCAAAATTTATTTTTATTTTTGTTTCAACTCGTCGACTACTAATTAATTAATTAGAATAGATTTGAACGTTTACGTAATAACTTTATTCGTTGTCTGGCTTATTAATTTTATTGAATTCAGTTTTTTGTTAAACCTTGTACAGTGCGTATCGTGAAAATAATTGTATTGTTTTATTTGCAGACTACCCCATCCAACCACTACAGTTTTGGGTTTAAAGGTATGTGCAACTTATTTTTGTTTATATTATACGTCATAATTCAAAAAACTACATTGGTGCCGTACATATTTTTATTAATTCTAATACAATATCTCAATTATGAATTAAATCAACGAAATTTAATAATAATATAAATAATTTTTATCAAGTACATGCATTTCAATATACGACAATTTTTAAATATTTTTATAAATAAAACATCAATATGAACATTTATCTACGAAATAATATTTATTAATTTCATATTCAAATATTATACAAATATGTTACAAATTCATATATTTGAAAAAGTGTGGTTATGAGTATACATTCAAAATATTTTGACATAATTTAGAAAATCGATAAATATATTTGAATATATATTTAAAGATTTGTTTGTAAAAACTTACCCATGGGTCCTCCGCCTCCAGTATTCATACCCATAGGGTTACCCATTGGCCCATTCATGGGTTGATTAACGTTCATAGGGGGAGGTGGTGGGCCTTGCGGTGGACCAGGAACTGGTCCTGGTCCATTCATTCCATTAACATTCATCATCCCGCCACCAGATCCCATAGGATTAGGCATATTCGGTACAGGATTCATTCCACCCCCGTTCATATTTGGTCCGATCGGACTATTCATTGGGTTCACATGCATTGGGCTGCCCATCGGGCCATTTACATTCATGTTAACATTCGGACTATTCATCATCGGTGGGCCGTTAACGTTCATACCTCCAGGTGGTGGTGGAGGACCCGCATTCATTCGGGGCCCACACATCATCATTGGATTATTCATCATATGTCCATGCCCGTGCCCATGCCCATGGCCGTGACCATGTCCTCCGTGGTGATTATTTTGCATACCATTCGGACTATGCATCATAGGTGAACCTAAATTCATAGGGGATCCCATACCCCCCATCGGTCGACACATGTTCATATGGGGCATTCCACCACCTCCCATACCATTATGCCCCGGTCCTGGACCTGGACCCGGTACAGGAGGCCCTAATCCCATATTAGGAGGAGTCCTCATCATACTAACAGTATTCATTGTGCTAGGACAATCATCAAACGGATTTGATGCTACTATCGTGTCACCATAACCGGATAAAGGTGGTGGAAGCAGGTCTTGCATTGTTGTTGTCGTTTGAATCGGATTCTGTGCATTTTTCCGTCTTTTCTTAGGGTTAGAACTTGTTGTTGATAACTCAGGATTTATATTAGGCGTTGATAAACGAAACGGTGACAAGTGACTCATTTCACTGGTTGTTTTGATGATTGATTATTAGATTAAAACAGAAATTAAACACTCCTGCATTAGTCTTTCAGTCTTAGAGACTTTTTTGATTGTTTCATAAGTTTTCATAAGTTCTAGCCACTTCATGTCAAATTGTACTATATTTATATTGCAGTATGTATACGAGATCCATTTATAAGGTTATAATTTAATAATAGTATGTACACTATGTACATTTTATAAGAAATAATGTTTCTGTGTAGCACTATTACTTCCTACACAAATTTTCTTTATTCGAAAACATAAAAATGATATTCATACACAACAAAGATAATTTATTAAACTATTTCCGCAGTCATAATAATGTTGAGGTGAAACTGGAAGAACACAAAATGCACCTAAAATAAATAAATTGTCACTGGGTGAATCACATTTCACAATTAACAGAAGTTATGAACTAATTATACATAAAACAAGGCGTCACGTCAAGTGCAAATATGAAGCACGCATACCTTCAGGGACACCATTTTGTTTCGCCAACTTCACTATTATTTTCGTTCGGTTTGAATGTAAGCGCGCTTTCTTTATTTAAACAAATAAAAAAATATTATTATATATTATAAACTATTTACAAATAATACTAATGTAACATTCCTATATAAATCGATTAAAACATATCATACAAATTTATTCTGTTTTATAATGCAGAAAAACATTTTAAAAATTTCGAAAACAAAAAAAAGGAATATCATATCTTAACCTTATTTATTAAATATTTTTGAACGGATTTTAAGGAATTTGATTTAAAATTTTTAGGTANAACACGTTTATTGTACATAAATAACATATTTATATTTACATGTTAAATTTTTATAAAATACAATTATTAGATATTCCTAAGGGTATAAAAATAAAGCTGCAACGATATTAGTATGTTTTACTGAAATAATTTCGAAAGCATTTTTTTTATTTATTCAGTAACGATAATTGTTGCTGATTTTGATATAATTATACTTTTTTTTTAATATACGTCATTGGATAATATATACAAAAATGACATGTATTATCACAGCATCAATGTCATTATATATATTAACCAAAATATGTAATTTAGATTATTATACGTTATTTATTAAATTTGTTTTTATAATAAAATATTTATTGCTTTTTTATTAATATTAGAAATATGTCAGTAATTCACTTCTTAATTTTTTTGATAATAATCTAAATTACTAATGAATACTAGTACAGTTTAATACACAGCAAATCAACAAAATTATAAAATAATTTTCTCAATTAGAGTATTGTATAAATTAACAGATATCACAAACAAAACACATTCATTAAAAATATAAAAAAAAAATAACTGAATAAAATATAGAAAAAGCAATCATGATAGTGCCGTTATGATAATAATTAATAAATTTAAAGTATGTAAATAAATATGTAAATTTAAGTAAATGAAAAATACTTTTGGCACCTAATTATTTTTGTTTCACACAGATCTACCAGCCAGTAAGCAAATTATTTAGCGATATTATAAATATTTTATCTGCTTAACAAGGCACAAATTTAAACCAGGCACTTTCACTATAACACAATTACTATTACTGGACGTATGCATTCCATGTTGGTGATTTATATGTTCCAACAACAAAAAAGGAATCCAATAGACTAGAGCGAACGGAATTATTTATACATATAATAATTAACGGTAACATATTTTAAACGATATAACAAAAAATAATTATTATTCCATAGACTAGCCAATATTATGCTTGTCTCTCATCTCTTATATTAAATATAAAGAGCAATGCAAAAAACTTTTAAGTTTTTATTTGCGAATTTACTTAGCTACAACTAAAATTTGATTCTAAACTTTTAAAATAAATATAGCTGGAACATCTTTGGCCACTAGCAAATACGTAGCCTATATATTTAGACAGGTCACAATTCATTTGTAAGAAAAAAATAACTATTTACATTTTTTATCACGTTGAGCTCTTAACTTATCACAAAAAATGGCTTGTATTTAAATTTTTACTGTAAATTTACATAAACTTAAAAAAATAAATTGTTTGCCATGCTGTACTTAAATATATATAATGTATATATGTATAATAAATATATATTACGTATAAATATATCGAAAATATTTGTCTATACAGATATTTAATAACGAAATAATATACTTTTTAAGTATAATAAACAACAAAATAACATGATTTTAAAGTATTATGTATAAACAAATATTTTATTTATAAAAATATTAACACTAACTTAAACTACTTTACTTTGCTTCTAAATTAAGTAGGATAATTTTAATACTGCTTAATGAAAAATTTTGTTAGTTATAGCAAAAAATTCGCAAATAAACATTTATAAAAGTAATATTTTAATTTACCCGTTATTTACGAGAATCTTGATAATTTGTCATGATAATGACTTACATTTGGTTTCAATCTAACCTTGGATTTGTGTTTTTTTCCAACAATCGGTGCAATAAAAATCTGTAGCTCCAGACGCGATATTTGCACAATTATTGGTTTTGCAGGGTTGTAAATGTGGATACGCGTTATTATCTATTTTAATAGAACGTTCAACCTCACTATGAGATGGTGTATCTTGACCGAACACATGTTTTTGACGTAAATCTACAGCATCGTCTGTTTTGTTTAGTGGAATCTCAGGACCGAACATATATTTACTTCGAAAATTAATATCGTTACTCAGTTTTAATATATCTACTGGTGGAGTATGTTTGTAATGTAAATTTCCACCGCGCATTTCTATATCAGATATTCCTAATCGTAAAAGATCATCGTTATACTTTTTATCAATTGGTTGTTGATCGTAATATGAATTTAATGACAAATTAGAATTATTATTATAATTCTGATTTAATGGTGTTCGATTTCCAATGATATTAATACTTTCAATAGCTGGATTTATAACTGCATCGATTTCTCCCAAATCGTTTTTCGGGGAGTTTGAAAGAGTTACATCCATTGTAACAACATGCCGTAAATCATTCGGTTGGCGATTCGAGTTATCATAAGGATGAAAATTTTCCTTGTTGTAACTTGTGATTGTAGCGGTAGGAGTTATTCGGCGTTGGCGTCCTTTAATAGGCGGTCGTTTTTTCATATCGAAATCAATAATTTCAGAGATATCTTCGATACGTGGTGTTTCCATCGTTTCCTTATTATTATTTTCAGGACTATCATTATCGTAATAAAAAGTACTTTTCGATAAGTATAAAGTACGATCTGGTTGGTACATAGATCTTTGAACTGGTAAACGACGGACAGCATCGTAACTATCAATATCTGGATCCCGGTAAAATTTAGACCGTCCAGTTCCAAATCTCGAATCAGTATTTACGTTTAATTCCTGATTGCGCTGTGTTTCGTAACACTTATCGCACATATAGCTTGTAAGAACAGTGCCTAATGCATCGCAATTTGAATTAATGCATTTAATTGGTCCTTCCAGAAACGCTTGTTGCTGAAGCTGTATAATTTCTGGTATCGCAAAGTGTGAACTTTGCGGGTACATCCGTTCCACTTCTTGTAAAAATCTACGCTGCATATGGGATAAATAATTTTTGATCATTTGCTCGTGGTTTTCGTGACGTTTCGCATGGATTTCCGCGCAAATCATACGATTTCTCGAGGAATTATTTTGTTTCGGTTTCGCAACTTTAGTGATAGACCCGAAATTTTTCTTCAATTTTTTGCTCATCGATTTACCGATACTACCAAACTGACGAGCTACAGATTGTAATTGTTTAGCCGCACGATTTTTTGAACTAAATAATGTGACCTCACCGTCGTTGAGATCAGTTATTTCGACGTATCTACGTTCAATTTCGTCCTCTGAATCAATATCTGGACTGCCGGTAGGGTTTTCGGTTTCCGATAAATCAACTACATCTAAATATTTTCTTATTAACGCGATTTGATCTTTTTCACTTAAAATTAAGCTATTGATAAAACTTTGTTCATAAGTAGTGTTCCAATCGAAATTTGGACCAGGATCAACACAAAACTGCACCGGTAATAACATACCTTCAGAGTCTGTTAATGGAATTAATGAAAGCCTTTCATTTTTCTCTTTATCGGAGTTTTCCATTGCAACTAACGCTGAGAAATGTGCCATATCGTATGTTAACAATAACGGGGATCTATGACAAAATTTTGGCGAACATTCAAGAGGAAGGTATATTCCTCCAAATAAAATTGGGGAAAATGGTTCATTATTCATATCTTTTAACATAACATCAGCTACCACAATAATAGGACGGCGAAGTACATGAGCCAAAGCTAATACATGAAATTCTTCTAAACTTTCATAAATACGACTTTTTGGTGATGCTACCGATGAATTTGAATGCCCGTTATCACCTAGAAATAAATAAATTTATTGTATTAATTAATGACGAAATTAAATAAAACATCGTATTTGGCTATCGAAGGTTACTTATATGAATAGTTAAATAGTTATGACGTAAGATGTATCTAAATTCACGGGAAATATATAAACAAATATGTTATACCTGTCATGCCAGGCAAATTCCTTGGTTCAGTAGACGCCATATTAATAATATTTTTCCAATCTCGTTCCCACTGATCTTCAGTACAAGTAAACCCATTCATCTCATTCTGTTTACTAATTTGCCATCTCCAGCGTCGATACAAACTCTCAATATGGATATTTTTATCCAAGTAATCGTGCAAAGCTTCTCTTAATATTAACAAACGATCATGGAAGCCCCAAATACCCAACGAAGCAGCATGTAATAGACAATTACCGTCGCCAGTTGTAAGTAATGGCCATAATTTCGGACATAATCCTTGACCAAGTACGCTGTCCGTCCACCAATTTAATCTTACCGACTGTTCCAACGAAAATAGAGTCGACATTTCTATTAAATCCCTTTCTAAAAATTTTCGAAAATCTTCCCCGTACGCATTTAAATCCGGAAGTATAAAAGAATATCCTGTTAATTCGAGAAATTCGATATCGTTCGATAGAGGTGATTGTTTTAAATTTTGGGCGAATTCACATCTCGTACGTAGCACTAGGTTCATATTGTCCGTAGCGCGTGAAATGCCTCTAGATAATTTCTTTGCTATAAAATTAATTTAATTTTTAAACTCATTACAAATATAAAATAAATAATAATTAAACTTACGGTCATATTTATCTACGCAATCATCTTTTTCTGCACCATTTGGAGTTTCATTTTCACTCCAGGATTTTAACGCTTTTTCTAAATCCCACTGATTAGCGTGTAAATAGGAATACGCGGTTTCAATATTACAATTATTTGCTTTTAAGATAAAAGCTTGAGCTAGATTAGATTCCATATTAACTGCAACAATTTTTTATGTTTTATAATTTAAAATGTTACAACATCAATTCACATGCTTAACTATAAATAATAATATAGTTTTATATATAATAAAATATCACGTAACTTGTTTAATATAAATAAAGTGTTAGATTATCAATTTATACAAAACAATTTAATATAAAATAAAAACAAAAATGATAAAACAATATTATTATTTATATTAAGTTAAATTGATTTTGATGTGAATTAAAAAACATTACAAAAAAGGAAACATTAAAAGTAGGTTGTTTACGTTCTTGAATTCAATAACAAATATTTTTATAAGTAAACGTACGTTTCTAAACTATTTTTAACACTTTTAAAACGATTACCAGCAAATATTTAAAGTTATACAAATTCAATTTTTATTATAAAATGTATTTCTCATATATGAGCCACAAATCTGACTAATTTAGACCAATTCTAAAACACTTCTGGAACAATTCTGGATACTATTAATAATTGACATGCTAATAAATTGAAATTATATCCAATAAAGCAAATTTATTGTTTTATAACAGGACAGAAAAGTCATAATATTTACATTTTTTATTTAATAACAAATAATTTAACTTTGCGTAATGCATATTTACAAACATTTTAATCGTATAATCTATGATGTAATTTAAAATTTAACTTGTCTTAATTATGAATATTGAATAAGCGCTACAAGTTTTTAATTTGCACGTTTATAAGATGATGATTTTACGAACAGGTATTTCTAATCAAAATCTACGCGAATATGATTTACCTAAGAGGATCATGCAATAAGCGACTTGAAATTGCAAATCCTTGATTATAATGTGTTATTTTTAAAATATGTAAATATACGTACCGTTTATAAAGTTACTGTTTGTTTTGATATTTTGTTTTGTGTTTTGTTTTTTGGTATAAGACTCTTCATCACCTCCATTTCACTGTAAGGCAACTTAGATAGATACTTTTGTTTTGGGTATTGGTAATACATGACTGCCAAGTATATCAAAGAAAAGCATTAGTAATTAATTTATTAAAATTTTCAATTAAGTAAATATATCTATATAGTCCGCTTAAAAAAATAGACCGCAATACGTATCTTTAATTTTTTTTGGATGACAAACGGCAGATAATTTATATAAATAAGTTTAAATTTGAATTATAAAATTTAATGTTGCTTGCAATGAAAAATAATAAAACTACTGATTCCAAATCAAAATTTAATACTTTTATTAAGAATAAAACTTGTATTTATAACCTGCATTTATGCTCTCTATAAAAAAATTAGAAATTTTTTAATTGCAATTATGTAAATTTAATTATCTCCATAAACCTTTAAGCATACATTTGAGCTCTTTAAAGTCCTCTACTGCAATTGAGTATAACTAATAAGCAAATGTCAAAATCAGATCAAAATATAAACAACTATTAATTTAAATATATTTTATCAGTACCTAAGAAGCATTTTTTCTTAATTATTTTTTAGAAACTTATATGAGATATCATAACAGTATATGCTATATGTTGTATCTGTAATTAAAATTATATGTGAGGTTATAAGCATATTTATATGAAAATTATCTAATTTATACTGTGATACATAACTACGGATTATATATAGTTATCATAAATTAATTATAATCAAATGAAAGCATATTCCATATTGTAATGTCAGATACAAAACGTAACAACATTAAAAATGTCCATAAAACCGAGACGAATTCGTCCGCAAAATATTATAAACCGATTGATAGATCGAGAGACATTTGGTTATAAAAAACCTGGTACACATTTTCATGTTGCTAGACAATTTTATCAAAATGTGTTTCCTAATTTTACTGTTGTTAACGTCGAGAAACCTCCATGCTTTCTACGTAAATTCAGTCCAGATGGAAAACATTTTATAGCATTTTCTGCTGATCAAACCTCTCTAGAGGTTTATACATATAATGGCCCAGCGGCCGCTGGAGATTTATTAGATGGGTGTACTGATGAATATATACCGAATCGTAATGATGGAAAAATGTATGAAGTTCGAAGTAAAGTTTTTGAACGATTTTTTAAAGTAAGAATTAATTATTTTAATAAAAATTTATATAACGAAAGAATTTTGTAGCCAAAATTTACTATAAATGTTTGCCAAAGTATAGAACAATTAAATCGGGAATGTAGTTTATTTAGCGATGATGGAAGGTATGTTATTATTGGATCTGCTGCATATATTCCCGACGATTTAAGACCACATTTTTATCAAATTTATACTAATAATGAAGCTGTATGTCCGAATCCTAGGTAATTATTTAAAATATAAATTTAAATATAAAAAACGGTATAATTATGGATATTTTAGGTCTCCGTTAGAAGATTATTCTTTACATTTAGTAGATTTACATGTTGGAAGATTATGTGATACAAGACAATTTAAAATTGATAAAATATTTTTATCTCACAATCAAGGACTGTATTTATATAAAGATATATTAGCGGTGTTATCTGTACAACATCAAATTATTCATATTTATCAGATATTAGATGGAATGTTCTTAGGTAAATAAATAAGCATCATTTTATAATGTAAGCATTTAAATTCGTTCAAAAAAATTAAATAGTATAATTTAAAAATTACTAGAATTAAAAGCATGATTGTTTTAACCAAAAAAAAAGCATAGGATTGGCTTAAAATAAATAATAAATATAATTTTAGATGTACGAAAAATCGGAAGATTTTGTTTTGAAGATGATTCATACTTTATAAATTCAGTATTTCCCTGTGAAAGAGAAAGACCCTTTAGAGACCCGCAAATAAATTCATTAAAACACCGCTTATTAGTATTTTTATATCGTCGAGCAAAAGCAATCAGCACAGAAAACAATCATCCATATGAGTTACGTAAATTTTATCAATATTTTGAAAATTTTAAATCGTTAAGATTATGGAAAATGCAGTTACTTGATGAAAATCATTTGATGATAAAATATGCTAGTGAAGAAGTTGTTACATTAAAATCAAATGAACCGAATAGTCAGCCATCTTTTTTTGTTATTTATAATATGTCTGAAGGAAAGGTTCTAGCTGTTTATGATAATACATCGAAAGAATTATTAAAACTTTTTGAAAATTTCTGTGATTCGTTTAGAAATGCTGGAATACATACAGAATCACAATTTACTTGTTCGCCATCTAATAATCATTATGCAAGACTGATACAACATAGGTAAATGAAAGATTTTATATTTATAATACATTAAATAAATAATACATACCTTTCATTTCATCACATAAAAACATAATTAATATCAATTATTTAACCTATAACTTAAAAAACAAAACACTTTACCGTTGATCAATTAATTTATACGTTTATACTTTGATGACAATAAAAATACCAAACGTTTTAAAGTTGAACAAAATAACTATGCAATGCTATTGTTTACTCACCGTTTAGTTAAAACTTTTATATATAAAAAAATAATATCCCAAATAAAGAGTTACATATAAAATATTCTTAACACTACACTACAAGTTTTTTAATTATAATGAAATAAAATTATAGTAATTTAAAAAAAATATATTTAAAATAAAATGGAGTCGATTACTTTTAGTTATTTTTAATTCACATTCTTTATATACTATATCATCATGTTATGTTTATAATACACTACTACAAAAAATGAAGGGAGCTAAAAAAAAGTAAATTTTTAGTGATTTTTGGAGGGCTATATTTCTGTGAAAAATGGTCATATCGAGATCGTAAAAGAAGCATCTTGAAGCTCGAAGATTCTAGTTTTCAAATCTTGTGGCCAAATTTTTTAAAGATTTTTTTCGAAATTAATTTTATACTCTAATATTTATCTTACGATACAATAAATTAACAATTTCTCCCTTAATTTTTTGCAGTGTATTTTGATCACATTTTTATATAATAATTAATATTAATAATAATTCAATTTTATTTAATATACATATATTTAAAGTTTACGCGTTGTTTACAATTTTTAAATAGTTTAAAATTATATATTAATTAAAATTATCTAGACACAACATTAGCTTATGATGACAAATTAAAGTATATTTTAGTTATGAAGTTAATTTTTCCAGGTTTAAACAAACGATAGTAAGTGCGAAATTCGGTGGTAAAACCGAAGCGACAAAACGCTTACTTGCTCAGTTACCAATCAGTGCCCAATCGTATAGTTGTTCACCATATTTAGATTTATCGTTATTTAGTTACGATGATAAATGGGTATCAGGTTTAGAGCGTCCAAAGGCATGTGGAGAACATCCTATTAGATTTTATTCACGCGATTCAGGTTTATTAAAATTTCGAATTTATGCAGGGGTCTTAGGTAAAACTGTACCGCCAACAGCGAGAAGACTGGTAGCTTTTACGTTTCACCCAACTGATCCTTTTGCGATTTCTGTACAAAGGACAAACGCTGAGTATATAGTTAATTTTCATGTTAGACATTCTTCTTCGTAGCCTAGCAAATTTTTTAGTTTTATACTATTTTATGTGAGATAAATAAACGTTATTCAAAACTTAAAACTTTTTAAAATATATTCAATATATCAGTGTATTGCAGTATTAATGGGAACATGACATTTTTCAAATCCATTATATATAAATATATTAAAAAAAAATCTTTCATGTATAAAAATTGCAAATTTGCAACAAACTAGCGCCTTAAATAGCGACGTTTATATATTGTAGCATATTTTATTTTTCAAAGAAATAACTGGGTGTGTAAACATTTAAAATTTTGCAATACTATTGAAATAAAATAAAAAAAACACGTATAAATTTTATATTTATAAGAAATTGTTTAATTCTGCAGTTTGGATAATATACTTACCATTTTATACTCACTGTGAAATTATAATTTAATCTGATATTATTATTATTATAATATTAATTTTCAATAAATTGAAAAGAAAACGATACTTTGTAATTCTATATTATTGTATATTTAGCACGTTGCAGGCAAGATCATTATTTTAAATACAAATATAAAAATATTATTTATTCCGTTACATCTCTCATTATAAAATAACAATATGTACATACACACAACATACACACACTCAATAAAGTAATAAATACAAACACATGGTGGCACAAAAATATTTACAATAAAAAAACTATTCTCTGAACCTGTCATTAATAACAATATAAAAGAAATTTTTTTAAATATTATTAAAACAGGAACTTTGATTAAATAAGGCACACGGGATTTATAAATTTTATACAATAAAAAAACAAAAAAATGAAAAATTCAGAGATTAGTAGATTTGCCAAAATGAACGCGTACATTAAAATACATTCAATAACGGCAAGAAACTTCGGCCAAATGTGTACACGATTCGTTGTTAAATTTGTACTTATTGGAAGCCACTGATTAGAATAAAACTACACAAGAGTCGACAGTTCATGGGGTGAATTCGTTGTAGCGACACTACTTAAATCAAGCGTTGCATTCGGCATTCCAGGGCTAACGCTACCACTTGCCTCCCTTGGATGTGATTGGCCTAATTTAACAACACTTTCACCAGTTGGAGGTGTTGTCGTCGAAGGCCGGATTATATTATACGGCGCTACTGTCGAATTATGTAGTTGAGTATTCGGAGAATGCACAAAACTATGATTGTAACTAATATGCGATTGATTATTATTTATTATGCTGCCATTTCCATTTGCTCCTAAGAGCCCACTTGGAGTTAAAGGACTATTTAATCCCGCCACTACAGAAGTTCCTAAACTGTTCGGCGATGTTACAGCCGCTATACTATTCACAGAACTAAAATGTTGAGTTTGTGCTGTATGGTCGTGTTGTTGTTGCAATGCAAGTTCTTTAACAGCATTTGTTTTTTCACGTTGCCATATAAATACATTATGTACCATTGCGCACCCACAAAAAATTATTCCTAATCCTATGAAGACACTGGTTACAATCGCTGGCGTTGAGTGAAACTGGATAAACGTATATAAAATTATACCTGCAACAATTTAAAAAAATAAATTATTTATATGCAACAAATTTTTAAGTATTAAATTACCTGTGAGGAATACAGGAATAGATATAAAGAAGCCCCCGACAGCACAAACTCTGCTCACTGAAGATTTTTGAAGATATTTATTAGTCCTGTAAAAAACACTTCATTTCAACATTTAAGTATATTTTCTAGAAGAATAATAAAAAAACTCACCTATCATTTCCTCCATGTGGACTTTTAACCAATTTAACAGCAAATAAAAATTGAATAGCGCAGACTAATAAACAACACAAATTTAGTGATAAAGTTAAAGCACATAAGGCTAATGTAACCTCATATACTACAGCATATTCTTCGGCAGTGATAACAGTCAGTTGTTCCGCTCTTAATAACTCTCTAATATCATTCGCAGTCACTGGTGATATCTTTAATAAAAATATTAAAGATAATAACGCTAATAATAAACTGACAAGACACAAAAGTCCTAAACTAATTAACATTTCTTTAACACCGATATGTTTAACTGGTTTAACACCAATACTATGTTTACTAATAGTACTATTTAAAGCTCCACCAGCTAATGGATTCCTAGCTCTAGAGATATTCAAACCTCCATTGAGACTTTTCCCTAACGACGGACTCAAAAGTGAGTTCCCTCCAGCACCTCCCATTAGCGAATGTTTTGATGTATTTAAATTCGACGCGTTTAAAGGGAATTCTTGCTGCATTCTTCTAGTTGATGGGGCTGAAGAATTCCCAGTTCGATATCTATTTTCACGTGGTTCCATTACCATGGAATTATCAAGCCGCCCACCACGGTTCCCGATCCCACCATTCGATGCCAGCATATGTTTCAGCATGGCGAAATGGTGCAATCATTTGTGAATACGAACCCGGACTACGAATTCAAAATATTTGTCAGCGCTGGGCTAACAAATGAATTCTGTACCGATGATTCGTATCTCTGATGTAGTTTTTCCACATACTTCATAATTACTTGTAAATTTTTTAAATCTCTTCTTATGATAATATTTATATTTTATAATCATGTCTTAAGTTCATAGCGTTTTTTAGTATTTTAAATACATCAAAAATTTTATCGTTTATGATCAGTAGTTCATCGCGTATCTCGACAATCTCTGGAAAAAAAAAAAAAATAATAATAATAATAAAATACATAATTATTCATCGCATGATACAAATATTTTCTACTCTATAGATTCATTTAATAACATTCCAAGAAATAAAACGACGTCTCAAAACAAAAGCAATATTTTCACTAAAATATAAATTTCCGTTCTACTTATACATCGTTGAAAAACAAAATAAAATAGAAATGATTGATGACACAAATTCATTTACACCATTAAAACATTGATAAATATTAAATAATTGAATTTATAAATAGATAATATAATAAAATAGTCATTAAAGTCGAATTTAAAATATTATTATACGAGTTCGTAATCTTAATTACGTTTTTATAGTATTAATTAGGTATTTTTTATTATAATAAAAATAAATATCGCAGCATATAACATTTAGATGTAAGTACATACATTTTTAATAACCACACTGCCTACTTGCTTTGTAATTATTTATGCAAGAATAAAACAATTTACAGTAAAATTATTTACATATTAATTACACATAACTATATAAAAAAAAATTATAAAAACTTTCACTTCATTGTGAATAAAAAAATACGCGCCAAAATATTACAAACAGTTAATTATCTACGCAAATTTAACTTAAACTAATATATATTACGACCGTTAGCGTCGAATTGCCGGTAATATACTAAAGAAATATATACTTTCGTATGTATTACCTGAAGCACTATATGTTGGCAGGTGTAAATAATATAACACATGGTATATAGAAACCTTAACAAACGGATAATATAACTACTTAGGGTGGTTTCACATTCCAAATTAATTATAATATATTTCGATAGAACAATTCAAAAAAATTGCGCGATTATACAATTTAAATGTTTATTTACTATTCTAATCATGTAAATAAATTTTTTTACGTAAAACTGCAACAAATTAATCTTAAAATACATTTGTATTTACTATCAAAATATTTATTTTCCGATAAAAATGTAAGAAAATAGTTAAAAACAAGTGCACGCACCTGATCAGCGCAACAAGTGGTTCCCTTGAGCACCTGTTTCTGTCTTTCGGTCGAAAAGTTCGTTGCAATCTAAAAGACAAACTTTCATTCATATTTATTGCCTTAAATTTTATTTCCGGATAATACAATAGAGTTTTATTTCGTTATTCTTATAAAATATTTCCTAGTTATGTTAAATATATGTATTTTTAATTGACAATAATATATTTAATATAAATTAACTGTCATTAAAAAAATATAAATTAATAATTAAATGAAATTTGTGCGTGAATAAATAAATCAATATTAATTATTTAATAATTTGCATAATATTTAATATATAATTAATGCGGAAAGTATAAATTGATTATTATACTAATTGAATCTGAGAACTAAGCATTAATTATTTTCATTTAACTGTTATGTTTATAGATTTTTTTCGAAATTAATTTTATACTCTAATATTTATCTTATGATACAATAAATTAACAATTTCTAATTAATTCTAATATTTGAATGTCATATGTTAATTAACCTTGTAAGCATAAACAAAAATTTAAAGAAAAAAAAGTTGTATTGCCATTTATTAATTTAAAATTCTTAAAGGTTATAGTAAAAAAATTGCAAAAGTTATAAACTATTGGCAAATATTTTTTGTATATAATTAATTAGTTGTATATAAAAAATATTTGCGGATATGAAAATAACAATTGATTATAATTAATTGTAATAAAAACATGTTTGTATTTGGATTATTATAGGTACGTGGCTCACTTGATTTTATTAATACTTCAGGTGATTGAAATTTAAATGTACTTACCGTTGTGTTTATTTTGTACACACACCTATGTCATACACTTAAAATGTTTCCATCATTTTTGTATTAGATTAATTCATAATTTAACATATTTTTAACAAATTAAATGACTTTAAAATGCTGCACTGATAAACTTTAGCATTTTTCTAACGGGGACTGGTAACAAACATGAAATACCTCAGCGCCACGCATTGTTAGCATTTCAACTAACCAAACAGATATAATACTCCACATGGGCGTTACACGCGGGAATTTGTTGTGTAAAAATGCACAATTATTTTGCAATTTATTATGAAATTAACATTAAAACTTCTTCACAACACAATAATTAGTTTCATTTGAATAATTGTTTTGAAACTATCCCGGATTTTCACTGTTTTAAATACGTACTTTTTTCAAATGGCATTTAAACGGTACACCGATATAGCCTTAAGGCTTTTTAAAACAACTTATTTCCGTAAGGTTTCACACAGGTATCAAAACAATTTCAAATATTTAAATTACTTTACATAGAATCATGTTTTTGATTTGTCTATTTTTCTTCTAGTTTTTCACTAACGGGAAATGCATTTTATTTTCAATTTATGCGTGTTTCAGGGTATATTTAAATTATATTTTTATTTTAAATAAGTATTTTATTTAAAAAAAAAATATTTCATTAAAAAATAAAAATACAAAACAAATGTTTTTATATATAAAAAACAAAATATTATAAATAATTTATTTTTAAATGATTAACGCAACTTCTATTAAAAATTTAAGTTGTAAAATGATTCATATTTTTTTTTATAACAAACCGCAAATATGAAATATTTAATAGATGATTTAATATTCGTAATATTTAATAATAAAAAATTATATTTTATTTTACGCGAAATTTTATGATGATAAATAGTTAGTAATTCGAAGAATTTATTTAATGTAGGGTTTAAAACAATTTAAAAACTAAATATAAGGTAATTCACGTATAATTATTTATATATACATATATATTTATATATAAAAATCATTTTGCACGGATTTAATTATTGCTAAAACTATAATTTATAATTTCTATTTACAAAAACGTATGTAATTACACATACATATCGGGTGATCAATAATGTATCCCCGAATTTTATAATTAGTACCCATAGAGTGCTTAATATATATTTAAAAATTTTGATGGTAAACCATAAAAAAATATTATAACCACCAAGAAAATATAATTAAATACCTCAGGAATTATTTGGCCATAAAATAAAATCATGTTTTTTTGTTGTGTTGTATAAATAAAAAATTAGTCAATATTATATGATCCATTTGCCTAAAAGTGCCTTTAGTGTATAATCAGACGAGTTATAACAAGTAAAGTACCTGACATTTAATAAATAAATAAATAAACAATGTATATATTATATACAATATTAAACATGATGATACACCCGCCCGATTATGCTACACATGACAAAATCATCTATTTTTGTTATAACTATGTTATTAATACTTCAATTGTTCTATTAATCATCAAAAACAAAAACAAAAAAAAAAACAAA
>NEEE01001033.1:281257-291549 GCA_002278615.1 Pogonus chalceus
AAAAAAAAAACATTAGTATAGTGTTGTAGTGTTTTGTAGTTTGGTGCATATGATTTTATGGTTCGTAATATATAAATATGTGTGTGTGCGCCTAAATAAATATAAATCAATCTATCTCTCTCTATCTCTTTATGTATGGACACATAATGTGCACTATTTGCTATGTTGTTCCTAATTTATTACTTTAATTGAGTAAAGGTGATTACCCGTAAAGGATATTTATTATTTAAAATATAAGCAATTCAGCGATGAAACGGATTATTAGGTAATTGAGTGAAAATGTCGTACCGAAAATTTTTGGAACAATTTTACGGTTTGTAATGAAATTTTGGTGCAAAGTGAATAATATTGTATATATTATTAGAATTTTTCAAGCGATATACATAAGTAATATATAATTGTAAATGACTTAAGGTAATAGACATAATATGTAAAAAACATGTACTATATATATTATATATTTTTTTTAAGAATTTCAAACGTAAATTCTCATTTGAATGCATTTTAAGTTGTTACTGTTATAATTTTATTTTTTTGTAAAGTTTTCAGGTATCCACATTAAAAAAAAAACCATAATTTTATTCAAAGTGTTTTTTATTGCTTGGTCATCTTGCATATGATATGTAGATAAGTATGAACATGTTTATTTCACAGGAATTTTTATATTTTATATTATAATTAATATTCAGGCGATGAATTACCTGAACAATTGTAAACAATGTTTAAATTACAAACAGAATTTATGAAATCAAATTTCTTAATACATTTAAATGTTTTTCTTAAATATCTATTTTTAATAATTTTTATAATAAAATTTCATCCTTGTCCTATTTCCTAATAACAGTTATTTTTCTATTTTAACTAATTTTATATTTATTTCATGCTAAAAATATATATTTTACCGAAAATAAATTTATTTTGCATGAAATTCGTCTAGATTTAATTAAAAAAAAAATAATATTTGGACAGGTAAAATAAATTATATTATTTAAAAACACTTTGGCAACTTAAAATATAGAAAATTTCATTTAAAAGCTTGTATTTTATGCTCAAAGTTTTAAATTGGACAAGAAATTAAAATTATTGCATGTATTTAATCATATAGTTTTTAACATGAATTCTGTTTTTTTTTTTCTGATAAAAGTATATTTAGATTAAATTTATATCGCGTTATGTAAGGGTTTATATGTTTTCAAATCGCGTAGTATCAAAATTTAGCGTGTTATACGTAATTATATATTTATTTTTACTTTTTAATTAAGTATAAAGTAAAAAAACTCGTAGTCCGAAACAAAAAATTATGAATGAAAAATCCATACTTTGAATACGCGACTTGAAGTACATTGACCTAATTTTTTTTGTTAAAATACAACTAAATTGAACCTTATTCAACTGAAATGCGTATAAAATGAAATTTACGGAGTTAATATGAGTATTTTTTAAATTAACAAAAAATATTAATGTATGTGGATACAATGAAAGAAAATTTATATTGTCTGTAATTGATTTTCAAAATGTATTAATATGAATGCTGAAGAAAACTACGACGTCGTGCTTTGGGTTGCATGACCTCTCGTTTTTGGATTTTCCGTCTGCAATGCGCTGATGATTCATTCTTTTTCAGATCTAAAGTCGCTTTGAATTTTGACAAGCGCAAACGCGCTGGAATTTTCGATGAGAGTTGCGACGCCAGATGTCCACCATCGTTTTATTTTGTCCGTAGATGTAGTCACAAAAATTTTGTATAAAAAAAATAAGTTATTTGGAATAGATTAATAATAAGGAAAAAAATTTCCAAGCAACAGTTTGCCGATGATAGATAATTTATTTATTTGTGAATGAATTCGCGCTTTCAGTGTATAACCCCGTAGCAGAATGCGGGGTGCAAGGGCGCCGAACCCTTTCAGTGAAGTTTCCGTATCGAATACAGCTGAGTGCGCTCATCGGCTGCGCGAAAGATCACCGGCTCCGGTCTATATAGAGATTCAGTTACAATCATACAATTGCAATGGACAGAGTGTTAAAACGTGTCGGTTTATCTAAACGTTGCTCAGAAAGAAAAACACCACAAAGTACAATACCCTCAGAAAAAGATGAAAGTAGCGAGAAAATACGACGTCGGAGGAGAAGTAAGTCAAGACGTCGCTACCCCCAGCCACAGGACTCCAAGAAGACACGCGGTTTGTTTAATATCGATTGGGAATCTGTCAGAGATTGTAAATCCTGTAAATCGAGGGCAATTACTAGAAAATTGTGCAGCAAACGTTGCGATAATGAATTATATCGTTCAAACAGTTTTAAATTTGAACGTTTTGTCAGGGGTAGCGAAGAGGTATCTACTCTAGGCAAAAAGGTTTGTTATTTTTGTGGTTATTTGCGCGCTCTTTCTTAATAACACGCACACACGCACATGCAATCTTACTATGGTTGACAGTTGAAGGGCCTACAACCCTTAAAGGCTAAAGGTCAGCTGATGTCATCATACCCAAAGTGCATTGTGCACAATTCCAAATCAACAGGTTCTATATCCATAAATATATAAATATCACAAATCAAAATTCAATTTCCATGCATTATTCCCTGCAGGTTTATTTATAATTTCATTAAATCACCTGAGATTTTTTATCACGAAAATAATGATAATGAAACAACATCTATGCAGCTGTATCGCGTGCCTTTCGTTTTTGCACGTTTTATCGATCTTATAAGGTACACATCACAGTGCCCTAATATGTGAGATTTCCTTTTATATCAAATTAAAAACACATCCATTATAATGTGAATGACCATTCAAGCATTTATTTACATTTATAACACAATAAACATATATTTTTTATATCATTTCATTCAAGATAATTATATCTTTATTTTACTATTTATAGCTGCAATGACTAATATATTTATTTATTGTACTAATGATGTACATATGCAGTATTTCAATAATTCATTTACGTATTTTGTGCAATTCAATTAATACGTGCATATATGAAATTAGCACATGTTGCATATAAAAACAGGTGTTAAGAATAGATATATGTTATTTTTATTGAACAATTGCAGTTTTTGTGGGAAATTAGGTTAAATACCCATCTGCTTTTGTATATGGGAAACCAAACGTTCGATAGTAAATAGTTTGGGAATGTGTGCAAAGGCTGACTTCGTTTCTCGGCAAATATCTCTCGCAAATATTGATATTAGTTATATATAAACATTGATGTATGTTTTTATAAGATATATTTTTCATGTTTAACTGCTTTTCAAAGGGTTATTGTTGAAGTTTCAACGTAATTTTTTACGTATTTCACGAGTATATATATAAAAAAATACGGCGCCTCCACCAATTTTCACAAATAAAAATAATGGTACCAGTTAATTTAAAACAAAATATTTATTCAGTGTAGTTAAAAAAGAACCACAAGAGAATTACATTTTTAATAAACCAGCTACAACTTTGTTAAAAAATAAAGTTTTATTAAAACTTTTATTATATATTAAATATTTATAAAATTTATTATATTATATACAGTTTACGAATCTCAATTATGACAAAATATACAAATCATTTTTATATTAGTTCAAGAAATGAATTAAGAACTAAATAAATAAACAAAAAATTGTAATTTAATAAAATTTTATGCGTTAAAACGCTACGCGTTATAGCAGAATGTTAAAAAAAAATATTGCTACGTTAAGTTTTATTTTCTATGTTTTGTCAAATTGGATAGTAATTTAAAAATTTATGGCGTATGTAAAAAACCTTTTATTTCATTGAAATTTAATAAAAAAAGTTGGTTGCGAACAGGGTCGGATTTAGACTTGATAAGGCCTAAAGCTATTTGAGCTATGGAGCCCTATATCTATGTCAGTGTCAAATATGATTTTCGAATACCTAGAGGGTTAAACTCGAAAAAAATTTTTTGGAAACCCCTCCCAAAAAAAGTAGGGGCCCTAAGCTATAGCTTGTGTAGCTTATACGTAAATCCTGCACTGGTAACAACAAGGAAAATATCAGTAACTCCCTGTATTTTATTATTTAGGGCGTTGTACGAAAAACACGTTATAAGAAACTACTATATAAATATTTTAAGTCAAATTACGTTTAAAAAAGTTTTTATTTTATCTTTAAAATTAAAAGAAAAGAAATAATTGTTTAGATTTGTCTAATGAATATAATAAATTTGCTGAATTTGTCTATAAAATTGTATTTATACAAACATAAACAATTATTATATAGTTATTTATTTGTCAAGTACTTCATCAAACAAATTAATCTAATAAAATAGCAATTAATAATTATTTTAAACCGTTTAAAACAATTGTAAATAAATTAAATTGTTTAATGAAAAAACAGTTTAACGCAAACTTATTAAATTTTCAATAAACCAATCAAAACTGCGCGTTATAACTAGTTCCATCAAGTTCCGTGATTGATTTTAATTTTTATTGGATATTCATAGAATTTATAATGTTTTCGCAAAAAAAGAATTATTACCAGGATTAAATATATTGTTTAACATAATTTATTATTAATGAATATGTATCAAATGTAATTAAATTTATTTGTATTCCTTAAACAATTAACAAATCAATACCGCAAAACTATAGATTACATTTAGTGCTTCAGACAACATTGACTGATACGGTAGTGAATTATTAGGAAATTTAAGGTGCTTCATTTAATATTTTATTGAGCTTTGTACGTTGTTTTTGCTAACGTATATTGTATTTCTACAATATGTTACATCAATGGTATGTAATTTATTTTATTTTAACTTTTTTATTCATATTTTATTTTATATACAGTAGGAAACACCTATATAACGACGCAGGACGAAAAAAAAATTTTTAATATGTATATTTTATTTTTTAAATGAAAAACAAATAAAATAAATATATAAACATAACAAAACAAAAATTATTACATCTAGCTATATACAAACATTTTATAAAATTAAAATTTCATTTCTTTATTTTTGGTACTGAATTTTAGTTTTCCAATATTCCTTTTAACAAAATGTTATAAAATTAATATTATTTCTGGTTTTTCACTTTATTAAAAATAAAAAACATATTCCTTACTTCTAATATTTTCATTATTAAAGCAATAATTTTGTAAAACAATTTTTGATTTCGAAGTTTTAGCTTTCGTAACAAAAACATCGTAAAAGTCTGGGACAAAATTATAACTATTTAAGAATAAAAAGTTGTTAAAATAAATAAATTGTCGTTATAAATGATATCTTTTGACAACTTTTTTTAAAAATATTGTTGTTATAGCTGACTTGTCGTAATAGCTGATGTAGTTGTCAGTACAATTTTCAATGGAAACCAAATAAATAAAGCATAAATCGTATATATGCTAATATAATGGTTTACTTTCGGTAAAATAAATATGTTAATTTATTATACAATAAATGAAATTTAAAATTCCAAAAATAATTGTATTAATAATTTTTGGTTTTTGGCGTGTAGGTGAAATATTTAGATTGAAGATATGCCTTGCAAAATAATAAATGGATGTTTAAAAAAGTTTATAAAGTAATGTAATAAATAAAAGTTTCAATGATGTTTTGCATTATTGCGATTATTACCCAGCGTAGCGTAACTTTAATAAAACGAGAAAATTATAATATCATAAACACCAATTTCAATCAAGTTTAAGTTTTCCATTGTTTGTGAAGTAACAAAGTTACCACAAAGGGATACAAGTAGTTACAGGAAGTTATTAATTTTTATTAGATTATTTTTAGTAGTAAAAGTTTTATTATTTCCTAATCTTAATTTATAAGTTCAGAAGATTGCTAATCTGTAAAACTTATTCTTTCAATTACGACTTACACGACGATAAATTCTAGCTACCTTTGGTAGTACCTTGAAGTTAATTAAATTATCTCGAACATTGGATGTATGCGCGCTATTGTTTCATTTCCCGTTCCACTGTATGTCAGAACGACGCCGGGACGTAGACGGGACATAAAGTGCACACGCAATGCGAACACTGAACACCAGTTTCGGATTAACACGGTAACTGTAACGGTAGTAGCACCCGCCGTACCCGTAGCAGACGTAGCAACGGGTGATTGTAGGTGGGTTGGTTTGGTACGCGTGACCGCTTAATAAGATTGTCGAATCGCGCTATCGAGAATATCTTCAGATGAAAGACGACGTGCCCTGGCCAGGGAATTGACTCTGTTACCTCTCTTACCTGTTACTACAAGAAACTTCGTCTTTTCGTGTGGATGCATGTACGTTATTTATCATGGAAACATAACCTCAATCCCACTGGGATACCCGTCTGACCGTACTTCTTCTTATACTCAACTCAACTTCAAGAATATAATACAACTTGCTTTTCACCAGAGTTGTATTCAAATACATTTTTATATTAATTATTAATTCTCATATTTAAAGTACTATTTTCACTTTGAAACTCTTTTTAGATTCACTATTAGATTGTTCAAATATTTACATAAAGTCTCTTTATATAGTTGCATACCATTAATTATTGAACTTTACTATATATTTCAACTATTCGACGATTTTGCGACTCCAGAAAATATAAAATTTGAAGAATTTTTTGAATGCACAAATGGTTTTAAAATTCCTTTTACGAAAAAAGTCTAGAAATGGACTATCGTAAAAGCGAATATTTATTTGGTTTAAAATTATCTTTATTTTTCGATTTTATCTTGAAATTTCAGGCTACGAGTATTCCAAAATCGCCTAATAATAGCTATTTGTGTATTAAGAGCGCAAAGTGGGACATTGTCGATTGAGAGGTTGTTGTCGCGCTCCTAAGTCGCGCGGCATTCTTTCGAAACACACACGAGATTTTTTCTACAGTCGCCACAATGAGTCATCTACCATAACAAAAAATAATAAATTTTACATAGCAAGGCATTTTGTTTGGTTATGTAATATATCGACAGAGCAATCATATGTCAGATTGACTTGTGAAGGTAATATACGTGTAGGTGACAACACTTTGCGTTGACAAAAGAGAGCGCAAAAACTTACTTTGTATAGCGACTGTAGAAAAAGATTCTTTACATATTAATTACACGAGATCACATCAAATAAGATGAACTTTTTGGCGCATCCACCAATTTTGGCACTTAGTGCTAAAATAATAACTACAGCGTTCAAACAACTATAATTTTTCGGTTTCTGTAATATATAAACAACAAAATTATATTAAATCATATAAGTTCAAATAAATCTCGACTAAAATAACAAGAAAAAGTAAAAAAAAATCCTCTTCAACTCGGTTCTGTACCCTTGTGCGCACAACTTGTGATACCTGAAACATAAATAACGAAAGAAAATAATTGTCGTTGAAAAATACTTTTTTTAACCACTTAACACACTTGATTTTCACATAGTAGATCTTGTGTTAACACGCACGCTGAAGATTCATTACATATAATGTTGTTTAATAATTTATAGCAGGGTTTACACGATACACATATAACACACTATGTATCAGGCGAGTTTGAGAAACTGTTAATTCTCATCTCATGTGTTACTCAAGTTTCATTATGGATTAACGTTATTTATTCAAGTAATTTAATATCATCATCGGTCTGGTGTCTTTCCTTAATATAAATACATGTAATTTTATTATTTATTTATAACATTTCACGTAAATACATGTTTTAACTTGTAAATAACAATATTTTATATATTAATTAAACGTATTAATATATAAAAGTATCATCGTAATCTAAATAAATAAAAAAACCAGTCAAAAATAATCTTTAAAATGCAATCAAAATTCCTAAATTGCGCTGCGGGACTTAGGAATTTTAATTAAAATCATTTTCATAAAACAACATCAGTTATTTTGGTATTTATTAAATATTACATGAAATTATAAATCCGTCAAATATATTTACATAAAATGAAATAATTTTTAAATAAATAAATGCATTTAATTACATTGTAACATGATATAAACTTATGGATATTTAGTATAAAATTGTACTTAGTAATCAATCGTGCGTTAGGGTGTATAGTCCCCCTAAATTTGTTGTGCAATTTATTCTGTAGCCAGATGGTTCAGCTTTGCTAATATTACGCGTTAGTACATTGAAATGCACTAGTATTATCGACATTTGTTGTTTCTATATTAGACTTTATATCTTTACATTAAAGCTTTTTCTCTTTAATGGAAAATAATCCTATTAACTTCATATAAAACATTTTATAACGATATATTCATTAAAATAACCGCTTATAAAGTACCTTTTATTGTTAATTTATTATAAAAACTCCCTTGCTTTTATTACTACCGTTAAAATTATGTTTTATACAATACCATCAAATTGTAATTCAAGTCTTAAATTTTTCAAGGTTACTTCAAACATGTCAGTACTTGATAGTCGGGAAAGTGTCTGAATGTCTATTGGGATTTTCCCAATGGGATGGGAAATATTTTATACGAAATATTCAGTTTCCCTGGGAAATAAATTCCTAAATTTTAAATGTGTGTGTGTTTTTTTTTTCAGTTCTTTCAAGCAGCTCAAATTTCAAATATATTTTCGATAGCTATATATTTGCTCGGTTTCAAGTTTTTAGTTATTTATATGTTTTTTAAATTATTTCACGCAAATTTATTTCATACAGCGAAAATTATAGTTATTAAATATATAGTAGGAATCTTTTAAAGCGACATTACTTGCTTTATTTAATAGAGAATTATAGTATTGGAAACAGCAACATAGGTTATTCTAACAAATAGGTTATAAAATCAATAAATTAATTGCATTTTTTAAATAATATTGCAGTCTTTTACGATCATTATCAGTGTTTCTACTTTGAAAGTGTGGTATATCGATCAAACAGGCGAACAATAAACTCACAAATAAAAGAACATGCAAGTAAAACATACGCTTAAGTTATCCTGATAAGTTTGGTATTAATTTAAATAAAAATATATTTTGATTGATTTGTTATGAAAGCAAATAAATTATAATTTAAATTATAAAAAAAGCAAAGTACCTACATGAAAATTTCATTAGATATTCATAAAATCAGAAATGATTTGAAATTTGAATTGATTATCTGCGATGCGTGAATCGAAAGTCAACTCGTCATGTTGATGACTTTGAACATCATAACAAATACATATTCATAAGCCGTCAACATACTTGAAGTTGTCTAACTGTCGTCACGGCGCTTAGCGTCTAAATACGTAGAGTGTTGTTCGATAAACGGCTAGAAAGCTCGCTAACACATCTCGCTGTACAATCGCGCTTCGGAACGGACCATTTTAGCTGCAGGCACTTTACAGTTTCAGTGCAAACTTTTCAAGGATTTTTATTTCTCTGGAGTACACTTAAAATGACGATACCCGCTGTGTTTCATTTAAATTTTCCGGCATTTTCTGTTTTGTTTTAATACTCTTAGATTAATAAATGTATTATTAGAAACGTTTGTTTTATATACGTGTTTGATATGTAATAAACTACGTTGCAAATATTATTTCATGTCATAATTTATGTTTTATATTTGCATAGTTTTATTTATTTAATTTTTTTGTACGATGTTTATTTCTTTGATGTTTAAACTTCATTGAAAGCATTATTATTTTTATTATTCCTTTGATATTAATTTATTATTTTTTAGGTACAACATTGACTCTTATGGGCTTACACACAACAAAACACACAAACCAACACATGATATCCGGATTTCCTTGAATATTATATTGTTTAACGAGGGATTAACCAAAAATATATCTGGGATATTGTTGCATTATTTATTTATTAACGTTTTTTATTTTTTAGGATGAAATCCATGACTGATTTTTTTGTTTTTTTTTTGTGTTCCCGTTGAATGACATTTCCATGAAATATTTAAAAAATCAAATATAGTAGCGTGTGTCCTTTCGGGGGGCAAAGCGCAGCTTTTTAGTATCACCGCTGGGTGTAAATAATGTAAGAGCTTTTTTATAATTAATTAAAAACTAAAAATATGTAGTTTGTGTTAAAATATTAGTTAAATTAATATAAATATAAATAAAAATGATATTTATTTTTTCGGGTTTGTAAAATTATTAAGTGAATCATTGTTAAATGTATCACTTATATTCCCTAATTCTTTTGTGGGCCCTGGGCAAGATTTTCAAAGTGACCCCCTCCCCTCGTTTAATAATAATAAAAAAAAACTTACTATGCATATACGATAGTTCTGAAGCTCCTGTTCTTTTATTTTTTTTTTTAAGTTTGATCACAGTCTTAATAAATAAACACAAAATAGCTATTCTTTTTTTGAGAGGCCTTTTTGGGCCC
>NEEE01001033.1:313398-329697 GCA_002278615.1 Pogonus chalceus
TTAATATTATTACTTAGCATTTATTAAGAAACTTGAATAAAAAAATAGACCTCAGGGTCTAATGTAGGTACTAGTCGGACTACTGGGTTCTAAAAAGGCTCTATTCTGCACTAGAGGGAGCAATATTGGCTTTAAATTTCGACTCGGGTTCATTTCTGAATATCAAATAGTTTTCTCACAGGACAGGAAGCTAATTTTAGTTTCCAATCCAAAGTTTTCAGTGAAGTATTCTCTTAGCAAATTGCATATTTTCTTTCATTTCCTTACTCAAATAGAATCTAAATTTAGAAAAATATTCCATTGTTTGCTTTCCATTAAAATCTTAAGTTATAAGATTGAAATTTATTTTTTAAATATTCTTATCTGATTATAAGATATTTTTATATTGTTTTCAGTTGTCTCTCGAGGAAGGATCAAATTATTTATTTAAAAATCACAAGTTTTATAGCTTTTCTTTTTAAATATATTTTGTGTAAAGAGGCTGTAGATATGCAGAAATATTTTGTATTCATGTGCGCATATGTGTCCAATTTTATTCATACGTTTTTGTGTGCAGAAGGCTGGATGTTTGGTTGAAATTTGAATACTGAAACTAAATATTTATTCCAATGAAATTCGATAAGGTGTTACCCTCTTTGGTTTAAGTCAATACTCTTTTATGGTGATTCAAGAAAACTTTCATTTACATAACGAAATTGATCAATTTATGCCGTTTGTGTATGAAAGTATGAAACATGAAATTTATTCCTTATAAATTAGAAATAATATGACAGTCAAGTGTACTCTGGAAATGATTAAAACAAAAGACTAAATGTCTGCTGTAATTCATTTGTTATTGGACAGACTTCTAGATTTTAACGGAATGAAAAAATGATTAAAATCCAAACGTTGTACATTTATACCTATAATTCATTTTAATTCCATGAAAGAAAAAAGATTTATTACGATATTATTATTTATGGGTAGTTGCTACTTCGTATTGATTTTTTTTAATCTTTAGATTAGTATTTTTAGTTTATAATTTATACAGTTTGAAGCTTAAATGTTTTTAATTTACATATTGTGATTTATTATTTCTGTAAATTTATTCATTACTTACTTGTTCAAATTATTTCTAATAATAAAATAAAACTATATACAATAGAAATCGTATATAACGATGAACCAATTATTACGAACTCTATGGAAAATTGTTTTATACAACATTATTTGTTGAAAGATATTGTTTAAAGCCATGATTGTTTTTATTATTCCAGCTGAATTCAACTTTTCATTACTGCTTGTTGTGCACTATTGTGATAAGAAATGTTAGTAAGTTCTAACCTTACAGTTCTTAGATTAAATTTTAGTCTTTTAAGATTAATTATACCATACTTCTCGTAAAATAATCTTTAAATATCCAATAATTACATTTTTGTTTGTTAAATATTGTTTATAAGAATTTTGTTAATAACTAATTTAACCTGTAATACAATTCTTATTAAAATATTATTTTTTATTAATATAAATTACATTTAAATTTTACAATAATTATAAATACCTAGGGATTGAAGATTCAGATTCATATTATTATTAGTTTTCGAGAAATTTATAAACAGATATACTTTTATAAAGCAGCATAAATAGCTGTAACGTACTTATATGCAGCTTCATTTAAAAGGTGTAACTTGTACGTTAACCAACCAATGACAGTGAGTGCTTTAAAAAATCATATGTTTCAAATAGAAACAGCAAGCACTATTTGTGTATTGTGTCTTTGTCTTACACGTTTGATTTTATATATTTAAAATTGTACGTTATTTTTGTTATGAATCTGTCACTGAATTTGTCGGCACCAATCATTTTCCAACTCATACAAAAAATGGTTTTCAGAGGTGGACCTTATCGCTTTATAGATGAGACACGTTTTCATGCACATGTTTTGTCTTACACATGTGTTTATTATATTTGAGTACAATATCGTAACGTATTTATTTGCAGCTTCATTTATAGGGNAGCGTATTTATAATTTTTAAAATATAATAACCATCGGTTATTACGAGTTTCTCTCATGTTCCTGTGCTCCGTCGTTATAAGCGGTTTCTAATATATATTGCTTTGGTATTTTCATTTATTTATTAATTCTTTATTTAATTTTGTGATAACCGCTACATTTAAAAGTCCAATTTAACTTTAAAAATAATATTTATTATAATAATAAGAAGTGGTATAAAAATAAAAATTGTATACGTAAGAAAATAAAAAGAAAAACATTTGAAGTTCATAAATTTCAATATCTTTCAGAAAATTGAAAACGTTGAATTTAGTGAGAGTGGCAGATAAGTACAAGATAGCTTCAGGTGTTTTTCTTTATTGAAACGAACGTGGCTTGAAATAAATTTCTGTTTAGAAGCAAGCAGTTGTTTATGTGAAGGGTGGGCAGTAAACCTTGATGTCTTCGTAAATATTGGTACGTGGTTTTAAAAGTTTCCAAATAAATATAACTGCTTCTCGCTGTCGCTATATACTTTGCTTCTTTCTAACTATATATACTTGTCTAAATTCTGATTTTATGGTTTTACTGATGTGGGTTATATAAATAAAAAAAAATCAACTTAATGCTTTTTTAGTCTATTCGAAATCTTCTCTTGGGAACTAATTATTCTAGAATGCGCTTATCTCTGTCATTTTCACTGTATTCTGTATCTGTTCGTAATTTATTATTTCAACCACGAAAATATTCGCTATCTCGCATTAATTACTGCTAATAAACGGGAGCATTAGTGTACGTAACTCTGATTGCCTCGAGATGTTTTGGAATCTGTTCAAATCCACTTTCTCAACATATTTTATCTTATATTCATTTTATTATGTTATAAACTCGCTTTTGATATTGTCTTTTATTTGTAATTTATAGAGATTATATTTGTAATTAAAGTTTAAGTTTAAACTCTTTTATTTATTTATAATTTGCTACACTAATTAACGGGTTTACTTTCAAAGTATATCAAATTAAACAAAGTTAAGTATTATATTATTTTAGTTTTTTTTTTATAAATAAATTTAACTATGACGATGAAGTTATATTTTCATGTTTAAATATCGAGAATAATATTAATTTATCTTTTGAGTTATTTTAAGTTTATATTATTTTTATTGACAGCTTACAATTTATTTTATTATTTCCATGTAAATGAAACTAAAATTAAAGTACTACTTGTATTTTAAATTAATTCTATTTTATTTGGTAATTAAATTCTTTGAATACAATTTTTAAACTTTTAAATTAATAAGTTGGTGAGAGTCTATTGGTCATTATTCTAATTTTCATTAGAATAACTAAGCGCTGCTACCACGTCAAGGTTGACTCTCATAAGTAGGGAATTTACAAAAACTAGTTCAGTGCCCATATTATCTTACGAAAACTACTGCTACATTGGTTTTTTCATATAGGTACAGTACTCTCACTACAGGTGCACCCGAATTTCCCTGAAACAAGAAATAAATTAATCAGTTTTAACATCATCCATTCTAAAAAGTACTAACAAAATCAAAGAATTAAATATTCAATCACGGACGAGTTAAATAACAAATTTAAAAAAATAATAAGGAATGGCTTAAAGGTTAAATTTCNGCTAAATAACAAATAAAAAAAATAATACGGAATGGCTTAAGGGTTAAATTTCAATAAATTAAATATCTTAAAGCCTACAGGACACTATTTTGAAATTTATAAATATTATTGCTTTTGTATAAAGTTTTTTATTCCAATTTTATTTTATTATTTAAGCTGGCAACTATTTCTATTGAATTTGTTAATATCTTTCAACTACTTTTCTTTTTCTTATTTTTTTTTCATATTATACATAAACTAAGAAAACAAATATCAATCAAATAGCATTTCCGGTCAAATATTGTAATAATAACAAGAAAAACCAATTATTAACTCAAAGTAATATAAGTAATTTAATAGATTTTCATGTTTAAACTCGTAAAATATTTCAAGAATATACCTTTCAATTTAATGGATAATTCCATCAAAATTTTTATTATTAAATATTCCTGTATCCGACTGAAGTTATCTGTACCACATTGAATATTTCCAATTTTATTTGAACAAAGCAATAAATAAATCGTACCCTCGTAAATAAGTATCTTGATAAAATCTTCAGCAGCAACTCTAAAATTTAAACCCATGTTAAAACTAAAAGAATTCAAATAACACGAAATCCGTATAAAACTTTTTACTTCCCCTTTTTATAAGTAAAAACTCATTCTTAAATCTGCAGCTGAGATTATAGCTTTCTATGGAAATAATTTTAAGCAAATAGAGGGGTGACTGAAAATCAAAAAGCACTTCATTTGAAATCGATAAGTGGCTACGAATGAGAATGGAATATGGCTAATTTATTTGCGTAAAAGGGAGAGTCTTCACTATAATATGTTGTTTGCATTACAATCATACTTGGATTAAAGTTTCATAACGTGTTGTAAGCTAACACCTGGGCTACTTTACTATTCTCAAACTTTGTACTCAGATTTACTCGGATTCCGCAGTGTAGTCGTTAGCTAAATGAAATTGGATTGTTTCATGGCTGCGCTGAATCCTTGAATCTACAAATTACATCAATATTTAGTTCAGAGCTTTAACTACCTTTGCTCATCTTCAATTTCAATTTATTATTTATTTATTACTTTATTAAATAAACATTAACTTATCTCACAAAGTTTTCTATTTTAAAGATACGAACTTTCAGTTTTATTTTCATGACTTTTGAAACGTTCAACTAGTGGTTCTTTCATAGTTAGCTTCAAAATTTAAAGCAAGTTGAAATTTTAAAAAACTCATATTATTAACAAAATTTTAAAAATTTATGGAATATTTGTAACGATTTTATTACAAGTTTTTAAGTTTATTTTACATAAAAACATTTTAAAAAGAATTTTATATAGTTAACTTTAATTTTTAAAGCTACCTATATGGAAGCTTGAACAATTAGATTATTCAAACTGAAATTTTAGTAAGTTTTAGGAAATAAAAAGTTTTTTTTTACTATGACTACTTGTTTCTTAACATAAAAGCATTTTAAATAGCTTTAATATTTGAAGCTAACTATATAAATCTTCAACAGTTGGTCGTCTTGAAGTTATTCATACCAAAATTTTCGGAAGTAAGTTTACGAGTAAAGTTTTAAGAAATGGAAATGAGTTTCTTTGCTACGACTATTTGTTTCTCCAGGAAATTTTAAAAATAAAATGTTACTCTTTCATAAAAGTATTTAAATAACAATAATGCAGGTTTTTAGAATTTATATTTGTCCTTTTCCACTGTGAGATAAATCAAAACTAAAAGTTAAAACAGTTTATTTAATTAAATAAAGTTAAGAATCTTCTGCAGAAAAACTTTTAAATAAATTTAAGCCTGAACGCTTGTATATTCTATATTTAAGTTTAGAATTTAATTTAAATTCAGTTAACATCAATATAACTGCTCTAAATGACATAAAATAATTACTAATATTGCATTAAATTTTAACTTAAGCTTGAAATATTAATAAAGGACCCGAAATATTTCATTAATATCATAATAGAACCTTTCATATCTACGCCTCTCATCTTTCAAGGACAAATTTCTAAATTAGTTTGCTAATTAAAGTACTTAAAACTTTAAGCTAAATTAATGAGTTAGTTTTGTAGTTGTACTTGAACTTTGACGATCAAATAAATTAATTAATCTTTTAAGGTGCAAATTAGATTGAATAATTTATTTATGCAATTTTCTTGGGATCAAAGGCAAACATATATTTCTGCTGTGAATTTATGAAGATGAAATAAAGTAATTAATAAATATTTAAAACGAAAAAAACAAGTAAAAATGGTATATTTGTTAAATATTAAGTTTTTAGCGCAGTTTTTTACGGTGGCTATTAAAAAAGAGCGTCTCAATTAGTGCGCTTACCCGCTTTTGCGAGCAAACATTTAACGGTACAATAGTTTTAAACGATTTTCTGACGCAAAAATATTTTTCTTAGGGGTGAAAAGTAATCTTTTTATAGCTCATTTCCCTCGTCTTCTCGTTTTGCGTTCATATTAATGAGATTTTTGCGGTTGTGAAAAAGATGACATGTTTAATTAAGCTCTGTCTTTTTTCACCTTCTTTTGAACTAAACTCAGTTAAATATTTTCTCGAAATCTAGGTTTTATTTAATGAAGTTGATTTATTTATTTTACTTTTGGTTTTTTCATTTAGATTGCTTGTGTTAATAACAGTATTTATTGCGGAAATTTTATTATATCGTGATAAATGATCTGCAAAAAAACGAATCTACCCTTGTCGAAAATCCATCAAAGAAGAATGTGATTTTCTCAATGAATAGTTATTTCTCCACATGAGCTGCTAACTAACTCGCACAAAATCTCAGTTCTTTTTCATTTACGAAACATGCCATCTAAGTCTTTTTTTTTTCCTTCAAACTGATCGAATAGCTGAAACGCGTTCATACCCTGGTGAAAAAAGGCCTATATATCTCCTAATGTGATCGGTTTGTTGTCGACGGAAACGGAACATGTATCACTGATTGCAAACACGAGTGCGGATAAGCTTAGGGGCTCTATTTCGAAAACTTGCCCTGCACGTGTTTTCTTCTAATAAAGTTTCTATGAGACTTGTTTACACGATTGATTCACGAATGTGGTTCCAATATCAGTCAAGTGGAGTAGAAATGTGTTAAATTGGAACATGTTTCATTAATGAAATTCATGGATTACTATCAAAAAACTGCCGATAAAATTATTTGTTCGCCGGCGAAATATCCCAGAGTGTATTAAAAATAAAATGTTATATTTATCTCACCCAACAGGATAATATATTTTATTTTTACTAAAATTTTTAATTAAATTCAATTTAGAAGGTTTCATTGTTTATTTAATATAATAAATGAAAAATAGAATAGCGATTGCGTTGAATGACAATTGAAATAAATATTTATATGATTTAAATATATTTTGTACGCAGTAAAGATATTTGGACAATTTAATGTATGAATATATTTACATGGAAATTGAATTGAATAAATTTTGAATGGTTATTGCTGAATAGTTTTAAGATATATGGATAGTATTTTGAGTCCAGGTAATATATAATTTTTGTTTGTGTAATAAACACTGTCACAAGTAGTTGGGGAAATTGTTCTTGGTGGAAATAGAGTTAAAATAAGAGTGAGGCGAGTATAGTGCAAGGGCTGTGCATGGAGAACAACAGGAAGATGGGTCCTGCAAATAGTGTAGATTATGCATGCATTCTGTATCGCATGTACAGCAATATACAAACGATGTTGCAAGCGTAAAGCGCGGGCTTATTTCGCACAAGTGGAACGGTGGTGTTGCGTAAGGCTAGCGCAGTACGGGAGCCAGGGATCGAGCCCCTATTGTGCTCGAAATGATGTATGGCGTTCATTTTGGCCGATGCTACTGAGCGCTTTCAGCAGGATTCCCCTACCGCATTCGAAACACGCGCTTCGTTCACGTCCTGCTTGCGGCCACACAACGCTTAGTTTTCCCCTCTGTTCCCACCAGGAACTGCAGGCACTGCTGGCCATATTGCGAAGCATCGCCGTTTAGAGAATCCCTAGGGGATTTTCACTCTTTGTGTTGTGTCATTCCGTCATCATTGATTCGTATTTACGGATTTATCTGTTGCTATTATTATTATTTTTAACAATGACTATGAGATTTGATTGTACTCATATGCGTATTTTCTATTGTCTGGCAAGAACTAAAAATGTATCACTACAAATCCAGCTTGTCTAGTTATGATTAATTCAATTTTTAATTAAATATTGTCCACCTATTCGTATTTGCTGATATTCAATGGTTACTCATTTCGTTTTTTGTCACGTTTTCAATTTCACCTGGTTACAAAAACCTTTATTTCATAATACCACATTATATTGAAACAAACTAATGAATTTCAACCCTTCGAAACGAAACTAAAATATTCAAATACAAAAAAAAATACATTCAAATCACTTTTAACTATTTTTGAAAGTAAATAAAGTTTTAATCAATTTTTAATAATAATTATTGAACATCTATCCGTAGTTTAACGACCAAAGACTGAAGAATTCAAGAATTTAATTGTTCATTCTTTATTGTTTTCCATTCTTAATAGCTGAATGGATTTCCAGAACTTTTAACAAGTCTTATTATAATCGTTTATTCTGTTTGTTTATTATTTTATAATCGTCTATTGAAGTCCATGATTTTATTAAATTCAGTGTTGGGGTTAATTTAAAGAAATTTGCTCTTTCAACAAGAGTCAGTACAGATTGTATCAGAAACTTAAACTTAAATAAAAAATTTGAAAATATATCTATTATTAATAAATTCATATTTAAAGTATTTTATTATTTATCAAATCTAAGACAAATATTCTAGAAAGTTTCATTTTAAATCAAAGAAACAAATAAATTCTGATATATCGAACAAAATTATAAAATTGCATATGCAACTGCGCTATAATTTATCTTAAAGTATTTTATTTTTTATCAAATCTCGGAAGGATATTTCTGGAAGAATCTAGAATGATCTTTTTCAAAACCCGCTAATAAATTTGAATTGTATATTTGAAACAAATTTATTAAATTTCATGCAAAATTACGCTTGAATTTATCTCGAAATATATTATTATTTAAAAAATCTAATTCTAGAAGACTCTAGAAAGTTTCATTTTAAATATGCGAAAAAATTAATTTCTTTAGATTTATTGAACAAAATTATAAAATCAAATATGCAACTACGCTAGAATTTATCTCAAAGTATAGTATTATTTATCAAATCTGGGAAAAAAATTTTTGAAAGATCTAGAATATTCTAATTCAAAAGATTTGACTTCCTGTGCGACTGCAACTTCACACTCATATGTCATCTCTTCATAAGTATCAGTATCGCTTGTCACAAAGAAGGTGAAGTTCATAAGTTGTGCGCTCTTCGTGGGTAAACATTTCCTTTTAATTTAAATAAAATTTTACAACAAAAACTTTAAAAATGAATCAGACTGTAATCCAAAAAAAACTAAATAAATTAAATTTAACTGCCCATGTAATTATAGTTCATAAAAAATTGTCGAATACTGAAACAGATCAAAAGCTTCTACATATTGCGATGGGATTAAAAACTGCAGGGCATCTTGTATCTTTTTTCACCAATACTGTAGACGAATCTAAATTCGTCAGTCCGTTAATGTATGATTTTACGATTAACCAGGTAATGCTTTATATTTTGAAATATTAAGCGTTTTACTTACGATTTTATTTATTTATAAATTAGATTGGAACTTGGTTTCCGGACGAAGTCTCTGATTTCGGAATTCCTTCACGTGTTGTTAAATCTACGCTAATATCCAGTTGGATAAAAGAAAAAGAAGGATATTTGAACCCGCTAGTTATTATTACAGATGATGAATGTTGCTGCTTACAACTCAAACGAGATAATTTCAAAGTGATATACTTATACGAATATAAAAATTTATGTAAAGACTATACACTAGAACGAGTATTACACTGTCCAGTAGATTTAATCTTAGTAGAAAATAATATTACCAAAAAATTCATTCAAAATGGAGAACAAATTGAAGTTTTATATCCGGCTATAGGTTTAGAATATTTAAAACTGAATATTCTTAAAAAACCAACTATATATGATGAAGCTACAAAAACTGCGAACTACTTTTTAGCGTTAGGTACTTACAAAGGTGATGATAACAATTTTGTAGTTATCATAAAATCATTTATCACAATGATGAATATGTTACCGCCGAAAAAACGAAAAGATATCAAACTATTTATTTGTGGTAATTCTTTAAGCGCGGAAGAAATAATAAATTTTAAGAGATTGAAACAGAAGATAGATGGCCTGAAATATGAAAATCATATATTCATGCTCCAAACGTATGATATGTTAATTAAAAAAACTTTAATTGCATATTGTGTAGCTGTAGTATATGCTGATAAAAACATTGTAACCTCTACTGAAATTTTAGAATGTATTTCGAAAGGAGCAGTTATCATAACAGTTGAAACACCTTACGTAGATGAATATATTTTTAATAAAATAACTGGATATATCGTGCCATCACCATCAATTGAGCGAATTTCTCAATGTATGTTCAATTTAGTGAATGATATAAACGTAGCAGGAACTATGAGATACATGACTAAAATAAACTATTTCACAAGATTCAGATATTATTGTTTCGCCGAACAAATAAATATTAAAATCCTTAATTTCTTGACCTCTAAAAATACTTTACCGAAAGGCTTTCGTTATACGCCTCATTATGATATTAAATTTTTCATGCGATACGTTATGAATTTATTTATCGCTGATAATACTTTTAATATTTTTGGACCGTTGTCTATAATAGATCTGGGAAAAATACTGCTATGCTTACTATCAAATGATAGGAACATATATGAATCTGGAAATTCCGATACAACTCGAATTTGCGATTTACTTGAAGATAGTTTACCAAGAGAATTCAGTGAAAAAGAAGATTTATTAAATACTTCTGCAAACACCTATTTAGAATTAAATTTAAATAGGTTTTCCTCTAAACTCTACAAATATTTTTTTAAATACCGTTCAAGGTTTGAAGAACCCAGCAATTCTACGCCTAGTACCAGCGAATCAAGTGTAACTCAATCAGATGAATCTATGTTTCAATGCAGATTAGGATTAAAAAAATCTTGCAGCGAAAATGATCTTCAAAGTTTACTTAAATTACGTCGGGACCCAATCGACTTGGAAAACTATTATACACAGCGATACTATCTACCCAAAAAAACATTTACGGAATTTTCAAACTTTCAAAGTGAACAAAATATGAGCTTATTAAATCGATCGATTTCGCTACCAATCATCTCAACTACACCAAAAGTAATTGATCTTCGGAAAATTCAAAGCGAGAGTGATATTCAAGAACTATCAATATTTAAAAACGAAGTGGAAAATATTCGTCGAGATATCTATAGCTCAGAGTCTGATAGTTCTGAGAATTATGAAGTTTCAACAACAATGAGTGTTTCCCAGAGCCTTTCAGAAACACCAAGGAATTTAACATCGGAAGAAAATTTCGCTGATGTTGAAAATACTACAACTGGCTCAGTGACTGATGATAGTTCATTTTAAAATATTGAATTATAAATATTTAATATGAATCTAGTCGATTTTAATTGTATTTAATTTTCTAAATGTTTCTGTTCCTATTTTAAAATTGTTTATATGTACTTATGTATATTAAAATATATTCATGATATTATAAAATAAATTTGAAGTTTATTTATTTATCGATTCGCGGAATTTATTGTCTCTGTTAGTAACTAAAGTAAACAATGCTAATCAGAACATAATATGACGCAATTTTTTATTCATTTACCTTATTTAAAAGTTTACTACTGAATATAAAGTGTTTAATAAGCTAATTAATTAAAATATATGCAGTTTTCATGGAAATTATTTATCATATAAACAAATAATTCTATTTTACCATCTACCACAAACAAAATGAATTATTTTTATGTGAAATCATAGATAATTGTTTAGTAAATAATAACTGAACATGCACATGCAGTATTAAAGGGTTAAATAATAACTTTTATTTATAGATATCTCTCTGCGATGACTACAGTTTACCAGTTGATCATGTGAATAAAAAAAGACCAAATAGTTTCGCAGCTCCAAGTCTTTCTGAGTGGAATGTATCTAGTCCAAATGAAGAACAGGTAAATTAATATAAAGTTGAAAATAAACATAAAATTTACAAAAATAACCCTTAAGTAGTTGTAACAGGGTAAATTTTTAAAAACACTTTAATGTACAGTTGTTATAAGAGCTTTATTTGCTAAAATTATATACACGCAAATTTGGAAACTAAAAATGAACGAAACTAGACTTTAAATCTGATGTATTTAATGTTCAATTTAAAATCGCTGTTTTATGAGCTCTTTAATGTAACTTGTTATAAGAATTATATTTGCGTGAAATAGTACATGTGTAAAATCAAGAAATGAAAATATGCGAAAATAAATTTTAAAGTATATATTTATAAATGCAAGTTTTAGTCAATTGTATTCGTGTCTATAATGCTACATAACTAATGTAATAAGGGAGTTTATGCCGTTAACGCTGAGGAATTTCTTTATGAACGACTAGATAGTAGGGTGAAGAGTTCTTTAATGTCCCTAATTGGAATTCCAATTCTAAAATCGAACCCTCAGTGTGCAGTCCTATTAAAAATTTATTTAAATTATGACGGTTGCATTCCATTTCAATATGTTTACGTACAAGAGATTTATCGGTACATTATTGGTTCTGCATTCTGGAATGTAGCATTGAAATTGCGTTGAGGTCCTCTTCATAGTTTCCCCCTCTTTGTAATGCAGATTATTCACTACCTGTATAATGAGAACGCGGAGGATAATTTAAATGACATAATGTTATCTATAAGGGAATACATATAGTTTTCTATTATTTTTATAGATTGAAGTTTTAGAAACTTATTCAAATCCTAAAGATTCAAAACAGCAATTAAATCAAACTATTGAAGAACCTCAAGATAGGGAAGGCGATAGCAAATATTATACTAGCCCTGATCGGGAATATTCGCAACCCTATACCACAGGTATATATCTAATACAATGCTACTGCTTCTATATAAAAAATACTTGTAATTTAACTTTGTTCTTGCTTAATTTTTAGATGGTTCGTCGGAACCATCTTCAGACGAAGAATTCTTCGGCCATGTTTCGGTAGCAAAACCATTAGAGCTCAACTCTCCTGATAGTATAACAGAAGCAATTCTTCCATTAGTAAATTTGCAATCCCCTGAACGTATTGATGTAAAACGCCATCCATCACCTTATTATTACGCAGATTTATACAAACAAAAAACAGAAGAATTGTCTGCTCCACCGTCCAGAGGTCCGAAGAGTACCATCAGCTTAGATAGTGAACCGCCGGTATCGTCTTCACATAGTTATATTCATCAGCAATACAAATATAGAAAAAGTTGTAGTTTAGACGAAGATCGTGAGGAAGATATAACGCCCCAACCGAGGCATTGCAGTATTTTACCACCAAGGTAATTCGAAAATTAATTTTCGATTACTTGAATGATTAGAATAGTTTATTTTATTATAGATATAGAAAAAGTTCAAGTCTTGATACGCAGAGCACGGATTCGAACAACGTTAAAGATGCTTTGAATCATAATAATGAGCAGGACTGCTCTTCGATGCCTCCAAATCGATTGGTTTCCCCTTGTAGCTGTCTTCTACCCCAGGATGGTGTAGATGAAGATGACATGACTCGTCAACGTCACGTGTATGAAACGGCGTTTGATTGTCGCATCAGCAAGTCAGATGATGACTTGGATCAGATCGACAAGGTGTCCAATCACCCTGTACTGGTGCAGCTCAACAGCGCCAGTAGAGCGAGTGAAACACCTCCAAGAACCGCCGGGCCATCTTCTGTAGCTAGTAGTATTCGAGAAGCTTGTACCCCACGTGGTTTTAGGTAAAATATATTTGCAATACTCCTATTAAATATTATAAAACCTTTTTGGTATTTATAGGCGTAAAACGACAAGTCCGTCTAGAACGTCTTCCAGTTCTCATAGACCGGTCTCCGTTTCCGCTTCTTGTCAATCAAGTAACCAAGTGCTGGACGCAGTTTGTCAAAATTTACAAGAAATGCATTTAAATTCCGCTACTGAAGAAAGTAGTTCAGCACTTCCTATGCTTGTCTATACACCCTCCCCTCCATCTACTGCTCCCCTTCCAGCTAAATTTCATGGAAATGGTAAAGAACTAGTAATGAACAGTATTCGGAGCGCCCCAAGTTTACCTTCCAATCAACAACAACAGCAAAGGCTTAAAGATTTGCGGCTCCCTGTAAAATCTTTACGAGCTCGAATGTCTCCCTCAACTTCAGTTCCTGGTGCTAGCGATATGAATAATGCGAATAAATCAGATGATAATCAATTAACCATGCTTGAATTCAAAAATAGATTGTTAGTGCACTCGAAAGATGATGCACCTGATACAGATCGCGAACAAATACTTGAAATAAAAGATCGACCACGCAAAGATGCAATGAGATTTAAGCGATCAAAAGATGGAAGAGAAGCTGTGTTGGAATATAAAAATCGCAGACGACATAAATATTCTAGTACGGAAAGTATGACAACTAGTAGTAGCGGGGGAAGTATGGAAAGTCTTCGAAGTTCCACAAGTGAAGGGAATAGAAGTACAACAAGCTCAGAAAGTAGACACTCAACATCGTTAAGCTCACATAGTTCAGATTCAGGTGGTGTTGGTTATTTAGGCCATTTAAATCAAACGTCCAGCTTTCTAGTGCACGCAAATAAATTACATATACTCAGTCCAATATCCGATAAGTCTTCTCAGGAACCTGTTTCCGAAACTTCAGACAACAATAGAAACAATAATTCACAAAAGTGCTCTCCAGAAGAAGTATCACCGCCAGAGAATACAAATCAAATTGCAAATAATAGCGTTAAAATAAAACGTCGTTTGCCACAAAATAAAAATTTGCTCAGTTTAGCCGAAATTCAAGGGTCAGATAGTGGAATTTCCATTCAATCTCGCGATGGTATTAAATCACGATTTGGTTTTGCGGAAATAACAACTGTGAATCAAGATTTTTCTGATTTGCCCTTTGATATGCCGAAGTTACGAAGACGAAGACTTGTGCAACAACAAGATGCTTGCACTTCGGGTAGTACTACATCTGTTGATTTAAGAGATTTGCCGTTTGATATGCCTAAACTTAGGCGAAGATTGCGAATACCTCAATCAAGCACGGAATCTAGTGTTTCTCAAGCATCGTCTAGTCAAAGTGTTTTAGAAGCAGATAAACAAGGTATTTTAATGCCTTTCGTAATTTTTAATAAATTTTTGAATTTTTGGTTTTGTAGTGGCAGTATTCCGTCCCAAGTTAACTCTTAACTTAGGTGATGGAGGTCTTGGGGGATGTATCCCACGGCAACGACCTGGTCTCGGAGGCATGGCGCTCAATTTGAACATAGGAAGCAATACATCAGGTCCTGGTGATATGATAGATACTAGCTTACCTTTAGAACGTCAAGGGTACGTCAATAAATAGTTTTAATTTATTGAAACAGGTAAATAATATAAATATTTTAGATGGTATCATGGAGCAATCACAAGAGTTGAAGCAGAATGCGTATTACGACTTCTTAGAGAAGGTAGTTTCCTTGTTCGAAACAGTGAATCTACTAGACAGGATTATTCCTTGTCTCTTAAGTACGTTATGAATTTTTTTAAATAATTGAATTTAATTTAATGATTGTGATTGTTTTAAGGAGCGCTAGAGGTTTCATGCATATGAGAATACAACGTAGCGGAGCAGATGGTACATTTATTCTTGGCCAGTTCAGTAAACCGTTCCATTCGATACCGGAAATGATCCGTCACTTCTCGTTAAACCGTCTCCCTGTTAGGGGTGCTGAGCATATGTGCTTGCTGCAACCGGTTATTGCACAGTTATTGTGATAAGGGTTACTCTAATTATTGTAATACAGAAACAGGTTGTGAACGAGATAAGAGTCGTACTAATATATTTAAAATATATAAACATGTACACAGGCATATAAAACATCCATTTAAGTAGATATTTATTATGTAGTGATTACGATTTTAAAATTTATATACACTGACGTTTTATAAAATAGAAACAGAAAGAATATATTTGTACAGTGTAGGTTTTAAAAACGAACCAGATTCAAAACAAGTTGGCTTCCAAAATGTAGACTAGTGCGAACCGATTTATTTAATGTGCGTTTTTGAATGCACATTCGCCGTTAATATTATTTATTTGCGGTTCGTAACTTCCAATACTGGTTACAGAAAATTATTCTTTCTTTTAATTTATTCATGGTCACTCATTCCTGTATCATTTCATCAAATTTTTGGGGAAATCTTCATTTTATTTGCATTTATACTTGTACGTACTTTCTTCTTCAGAGATATTATAAAATAAGTTTACTTATTTTATAAATATATTTGCCGAAGACAGTACATCTAATAATAAATATTACAGAATGGCTCTTTTTTAATTATAATTTTTCCATGTATTTTTCTTCATTTTCTTACAAGGAGCGTGCAAGAAGTGTCCCTTTTCAATTTTGTTCTACTTTAAATATAATATTCTACACTTAAATCTTAGAGACACGTATTTTTTTTTATCAGCGGAAAAACATTCAAAGGGTGAAAGCGTTCC
>NEEE01001015.1:913-12134 GCA_002278615.1 Pogonus chalceus
CAGTCCGAAGTTTATATCTTCATTCATATTTCTAAAAAAAAAATCCTAAAAAAAAAACATATTTTTAAGTAAATATCCCTTAAAAACAAAATTTCTTTAGTAGGCTTGAAAAACAAATGAAATATTTTGTTTTCCATACATGCGTTAGAAATAAAGAATTTCTAATAAATAAACGTAATTTGCAATACAAAACAAAGTAAATAACATAAAAAAATAGCCGTGCCCATCAAATAAACATCAATCCAAGGCTAAAATAACTTATATGTGTTACATACTCGCGCGAAGAGATGATGCGCAATAAAGGATTGCATAATGTACCTATATTCGAATGCATACATATTAATTATTGAGTGTTTTAAGCATGAGGTATAACGTTTGGAATTTTTTAGCGCTCAGCGCTCACCAAGTCACGATCACTCTTCTAAGTAGAAATTTCTCACGGCTCTGTGCACCGTAGACATGATTGCTTGTTATTATGGAGTATGGGGGCCGTAAGATCAAGAAAATGTAACTATATAGTGGATTATTAGAAATTGGATGTTCACACACGCTCAACTAATCATATATGTGATATTTTAGTGAAGATGGACTGTTTATAATTGGTTTTATGTAATTATTTTATTTCAAAGACTTTCAACTGTTTTTTATTTATTTTTATAAGTTTTATTTCGTTTAAATTGGACCAATAAATAATTATTTTCTTGTTTTTTGTTGTTTTATTTTATTTACCTTAATTTATAAATTATATATTTCGAAATTGCGTTATTTCACGATATAGGATCAATTTAAATAAAATTATTGTTAATTTTAGATCGATATAATAACTAACAAACTCTATTAAACAATTAATTTAACCCAAAACTTTTAAAAACAACTTAATTTTATTGTAAAACATATTAGGTGGCACCCTCTGTAAACGTACCTTTGAACTAGTACTTCCGCAGTTTGTCTAAAAATGTAATGGGCAAGTGTACCGGCGCTTCCCGATAAACTATACATGATTTACCGGACTTTTTATATACCTAAAATTTGATATGTAACATACGTATTTGAATGTTTTTTCATGTAAATATGTATAAAATAAATTAGTATTCCGTGATATATGAATTAATAAGCAAATAAACAAAAAGATATAAAATATTCCGTTATAAAATCAAACCCACAAAATTGAGTGAATATTTCTTTCATCAACAAATAAAAATATCGAAAACACGTTTCATAGTAATGTAATCAAACTCATCGATGCTTGGAACAAGCGATCTTTACTTTCTATATTGCTGCTGCCGCTATTGAAGGCCATAAACACATCTTCTTGGCATACTTTCGCAATATACCGTTTCTACTATATATGTATAATACCATCACTGCAGTTTTTTAAATACCATCATTTGATTTTCAATTATAAATGTTAAATTTCTACTTGTTTAGATATTTTTATGAAAGTTTTTATGTATTTAACCTAGCGTTTTTCAATTTTCTTAAAAGAAAATTGCAAAGTGAAGTAATATTGATGGATTGATGTACATACAAAGACAGGTGAAGTTTCCAAACGACAGGTGGATGTTTACTCCGATAGGGAGTGTCTAAATATTAACCCCAATCAGCAAACACCATATGCCGATAAGGGATATTAAATATCGAAAAATATAAAAGATTATACAGCTATTAATAAATTAAAAAATACCTATATCTAGTAAAATTTATAACATTTTACAGCCGAATTTTGTTGTAATAAAAACTAAATTTTAAAACCATTTAAAGAATTTTTGATTTCTACTGTTTAAAGTATTTCTTAACTAGTAAAATGTCACTATATCTTATAAATAAACTTTCTATTGCTTCTTCAGATGTTCTAAGAATGTTATCTTTCAAATTAGTGAACTACTCTCAATTTTAAATTGGTACAAATTATTGATGCGGAAACCATCTGTTAAAGTATAATTGTATTTCATTTTTCAACTTATGTTAATTAGTTACTTTCAATTTTAAGTTATACGTTTACATTTTGATATTGTACTATAGAAAACTGTTAATAATTTTATTTCTTTTGATACCTATAAAGTTTGGTATTGCACGTATGCTTGAATTTAATTAAAACGTGAAAAAACTGCACGATTTTTCACCTATAGCATGATATCTCCAGGCTATAGGTGAATAATTATAGACTAACGCAATGGTTACTCATATGCAATTATATCGAAAATTTTAAGGTTATTTAATATTTCGTAATTTTTTTATTCTTTCTAAATCATACCCGTTAGTTTTGTGTTTAAGTTTAACTAAAAATAATAAACAGTTTGATGTATAGTTGTAAATGGCAAATTATTTGCATAAACACGGCATGCAAGCCATTGCACCACTGGCCTTTAAATGTGAATTGAATGTATATTGGAAAGGAGCATCTTCTTATTACCCTTTCACGGCGAAATTCTTCCTGCTTTTGCAATCAATGTTAACGGTTCTTTTATGAATACAACCATATGTACATTTGCAACGAAGCATCAGTAATATATATTCTATTACGAACGCGGAATTCTTTAAAAATCTTGTTTACCTTGTACTATTATATATAGCTAGGTATAATTATATGTTTACTTATGAATTCATCTTCTATTCATCCATTATTTATTATAAATTAATGTGTTATACTGTGAGAATGTTAATTTATGCTGAATATATTGCAAGTCATCTTTTTAAAATATAATATTTTATTTTTAACAACAATATACATCCTAGTTAAATAGTAATTTATTATTTCTCTCCTTGCAGAGTACTTTAACGGATAGTTCAAAATATCTTCATGCCGCATTAGATAGCCGAGCTTTTATCCGTTCTGTAACAATCGTCCTCCCGGGTTCATGGCCGGATTCTTGCGCTCAAGGACCAATTGGTCCAGGATCTGGAGAAAAATCTGATATCAGCATTGTTCCCTATGGACCTACTGGAAGCAGAACTTGGACACAACAATCAGCTGGATGTGGAAGACCTGGAGATCAAATTTACGTTACTTTTGATACTTTACGCGATGGTGACATGAGTTTGGGCCGATTATTAGTGAAAGAGTTTGCGAAATATCGTTATGGAGTTTTTGATGAACAAGGTTTTGAGCAAGATCAAGTTTATCCGATGTGTTATAAAGAAAATGAAGATGAACCAATGAAAGTAACCAGTTGTTCTGATATGCCAGTTCATGATAATGGGTGAGTTAGAAAAATTTACAATTTTTTCGATCGAGGAAANCACCCACGATCTTAACGCCCCAACTAAACACAATTTCATGTGCGGAAGACGTAGCACCTTAGATGTAATCCTCCAACATCAAGACTTTTTTGGACAAAACGTTATCCCACCGACGACCGGAATAACACCAACTCAACCAACATTTGTCGTTAAAAAACAAACAATGACGCGATATGTTCTTATAATTGAAGACACCAAAGAAATGCTTCTCCGCGAAAGTTGGACTTATTTAAGAAACGCTATCCGCAAATGGGTTCTTTATGATTTACGTAGCGATAGCACTGAAGTTGGATTAGTGATGGCTAATGATGCGAAAGCTTCAAAATTATTGGATATTACGTCATTGAAGCAACCTGCAGATAAGGATTTAGTTGCTTCTAGTATTCCGTACACAACTGCTGATTCCAGAGCTGCGCCATGCCTCCAATGCGCTATTAAAGATTCAATCCATATGTTGAAAGAGCGCATTAGAACTCATGGACCTGCAAATTCCGTTATTGTTTTAATTGCTCCAGGAATGGAATATAGCCATGAAGTTCCTGAGCTTGCGAAGGAAGCGAAGAATTCGAAAATAAAGATATCTACCGTAAATTATCCTGGAATATTTAGACAACAAATGCTGGACTCAATTGCTGTTGAAACAAATGGACTTGCGTTCACTGTTCAAGAAAAGAAACATAATGTTGATACTTCACTTTTAACAACATATTTCCAATTAACTAATGTTATGAACAGCATTGCACAAGAATATTATCAAGGAAACCCATTGGATCTTCCAATTGAGGTAATTATTACAAGAATAAATGCTATTATTTTAATTTATTTATACAGTTTTTTAATTTACTCTTATTTAATTACAGATTCATCGTAAAGAATTAACTGACGATGGCCGAAATTCTGTGACTGGTAGTTTCGTCTTAGATGAAGACTTAGGAGAACCCGGCAGATTCTCCCTTTTCACTCATAATGGTGATGCTCCTCTAATTAAATCCTTGACATTATGGAGTCCAAGCCAAATCCAATATAACAGGAAAAGTGAAAGTCTTCTGAGTGTCAAAATAATAACAATTGCCGCTACTTTCAACGAGACTGGAACCTGGACTTACAATGTTGAACGTTTTTCTGGAAACCCTCAACCACATTTCATTCAAGTCACCGCAACTCCTCGTTCAACCGCAGCTTCAATTGTTCGTGCTAGATTTTGGACCGGACGAAATCAATTAGGAGGTCCTCTAGTTCTTTATACTGAAGTAAAGAAACAAGAAAGACCTGTGATGGCTGCAAAGGTTGAAGTTACCGTCACTAGACAAGAATTTAATGGAACTGGAATTCAGAAAGAGAAATTTGATTTGCTTGATACTGGAAGTGGAGATCCAGATGTAACAAAAGGTGATGGAATTTACTCAAGGTACTTCAGTGCTGCATTGGCTGGTGGTGCTGGAATGTATACATTTGATGTTATTGTTACTGATAATGGAAACACAGCATATGCTGTCCCAGAACAAACGGAAGATTCAACTGGTAAGTTTAACAACAACTGCAATTTATATAATGTTTAAAAACTTGTTATTTATTATTGTTTTCTTCTCTTCAGATTCCGATAAACCATGTTGCGGAAGCTACATCCCAAAAAGCCGAGTTGAAACTTTGTCTTCATTTCAACGCGTTCTTCCTCCTGTTACTATATTCATCACTCCAGAAGAAATCCTATCAGCTAGCCAATTATCGATTGGTCGAGTCGGTGATCTGAAGGCCCAAATCTTCCACGATGAACAAAAGGTCAAACTTCTTTGGACTGCACCAGACATGGGAGGCTACAACGTCGCCCGCTATGAAGTCAAATACGCAAGCTCCATCCGGGATATTACTGAAAAATACGAAACCAACTCCGTTTTATGGGAACACGGAATCCCGTTCCCACAATCACCAGGCTCTGAAACATCTTTTACGATGAATTTCACGCAAGAGCCCAGTTTACTAGACCGTCCATTGTATTTCGCTGTTAAAGCATTTAGTCAAATTTCACAAGACGCAACATCTGGTCCAATTTCCAATTGGGTACGTGTGTTTGTACCAAGTCCTCCACCACCGCCAACTGTATCTCCAACGTTCCCGAGCACTAGTATTTTCTCCTGGCCAAATAATAGTTTCAAATCTGTTAATGCCGTAAATGTTGGACCCAGAATCTCAAGTGGGTTAGATCTTGGATTACAACTTATATTGCCGATTGTATTTGGTGTTGTTCTTTTAACAATTGTCTTAGCAGCTTATTGTTATTGTTGTGTTGTTAAACGTCGCAAGCGTAATGATATCAAATCAAACAAAATGGCGAACGTTGAAATTGTTCCTTCTGCAACTCCTAATGGTTTATCTTCCGTTAATAATACACCACAACATAATACCGCATATCAAAATGATATGAATGATCATCATACTGTTGGGGTTCCAATTTATCAGGAACAATTTGAAGATGAAAAGAAACGTTTATCAATTGTTCAACAACAACAAGACCAATTTATTGAAGAATTAAAACAACAACAGCAACAGCAGCAGCAACAACAACAGCAACAACATCACCAACAGTTGCAACAACAACGTGAACACATGCAAACTCCAAATAATACATATGCCGGCACTTTAAGCGTTATTTCAAATAATACTTTACAACGAAACGGCAGAACTTTAAGTCCTTATGAGAGTTGGACTGCGTCACAATTGTTACACGAACATGAAAGACGTCACAGTCCTTCAATGATGGATGAAATGATGATAAACGATCAACATCAACAGATGTTACTTCATCAACAACAAGCCGACCATATTTCAATCACCGGTCAAAGTTTAGACCATGTTTCAGTTAACGGTAACCGTATGGTTGTCGCCGATCATTTTAACGTAATATCCCCACCACCAGTTCCGCCATTACCTAGTTACAACGGATATCCGGTAAATTACTCAATTTACGGTGTTCATCAAGGACAACAACCAGTTCATCCGAAAATACAAAATCACCCGCCAATTATTTACGAAGCGATGCATCGAAATGAAAATAATCTTCCGCAGTTTAATTCAAGTTTACAGGGTTCTATGAGTTCGGTAAATAGTGGCGAAAAGAAACGACGAAATGTTACAATGGTTTAATTAAAGACTGTAGAAATAATGACCATTGTATCAATGGACATTTAATTATATCGTGTATTTATTGAATCGCTAGTCACTATTTATTTGATCTCATATGTTCTTGCATATGTAAATTTTGTAACGTATCAATGCAAGTGTAAATTCTAATTAGTTACTGTACATGTGTGTGTGAAGTGTTTACTTTAAAATAACAACTACGATTTTGTAGAAATATATAAACAATTTTAAATGTAATTTTAAAATAAAATACACTTGTTATGTATATATTTGTATAATAATAATTTTAATATAATATTTGTACTTTTATTAAATAAATGTTTTACAATAATTAAAAACATATTTTAGAATTAATCACCTTTTAATAATAAATTGTTTTGTTTTTATATAATGAAAACAAAATATTTTTTGACATTGAAGAAATTGAAATGTCTAGTTTGTGGAATAAATTATTAAGTGTAACTTAAAATGTTAAATTTGTTGAAAATCTCAAGTAAATATCATCGTGCATTTATAATAGGTTTAAGCCGTATTAAATAATTAATTGGACATGCAAAAGGTAACTTTATTTACATTTATCAAAAACGAACATGATTTTAATTTTCAATATATAATTCATTCATTTTGATTCTTGGTTACGCAAACCTATAGTTAAAAACACGAATATTTTTTTGAAATTCTTAAACTGGGTTTAATTTAACAGAATAACAATAATGAGCGCACATCCCGAATCAGGCAAGAATAAATGCAAATCTCCTTTGGTTTTTGACTTAATTTAAATTCTTCATCATTTGAATAGTAAAATAGTGTATCATTTCTCTTTGATATATTTTTAAATTGCCCGAAATAAGGCTATAACTATATTTCTGTTTATTTTATTCCATAAATGGCCTATCTTTCTTAAATCTGGAGACATCCAGGGCTTTTCTACCCTTTTGGACAATATAGTGATCGTTCTTTGCTTAATTTTCTTTATTAATTTTTACGTAATTAAAATACAATTTTGTACGCCAAAGGTTTATATATAAACTCAAGCTATCGCAAAATCTTTCGTTGCATAACGATATATTTTAAGTAGATCTAAAAGCATTATTAATGTGTTTTTAAAGAATTTGGTTGGTCGTGTGGCGAAATTAGAGAAAGAAGTAAGCGATTTGGTAGTATATTACGAACAACATGACAGAGCACAACAAAGCAGTAATCCTAAAAATGGTATAATAACAAGTAACTCTCATAATAAATCTGCCAATATCAACGTTCATAATGGCGCACAGTATGCAAATAATCGTAAACCACGACTACGTTCAAAAAGTCGTACAAGATATAAACAAAATCATTCTGAAATTATATTTGAAACTGATAAACGGAACATCGGAAATGTCGAAATTTGCGGAAATGAGAAAATGATAAACCATCCGGAGGGTTTTGGGAAAAGTGTAGATTTAAAACGGGTAATTAACACCTAATCTTTATAAATTTTAAATTAATTACTAATTAACATTTAGAAACTGGCCGAAGAAATGCAAAAATCGGAGGAGGCATATCGAATAATCGATGGATTGAAAGAAGAATTAAGTTATTCCAAAGCGCGGATGAGTACAATGGCGAAAGATGTGCAAATATTAATGGAAGCTTTAGAAGCAATGCGAAATAAATATAAAACTATTAAACTTTTCCGGAAAGAAAAAATGGCACAAATTGAAGAATTAAAAAAAATCAATATTGATTTATGCCGCGCTTTGGACCAAGAAATGAAAAAACATGCTGAAACCGTCGCTACCCTTAAACAAGATTCACACTCTAAACTTAGCCTTAAAGTATTTTAATTTTAATTTATTCTTTCATTAAAAAACTTATTTATAACTAATTGCAGAGTCATCAACAAATCTCAGAAGTTTTAAACAGAACTAAAGAACAATACGATAAATTACAAGAAATTCATGAGAAATTAAAACAAACTTGTCAAGAATTGCAAGAGAAATACGAAGATGCAAATCAAGAAATTGATAAACTTAAATCAGAACTTAACAATCAAGCTAAATTATTACAAGAAAAAAATGAGGCAATTTCCAAAACGTCCAATTAAAATAAATTCCAAACTAAAAATATTTTTCATTTAACAGGAAATGGATAATTTGAAAATTCTCTTAGACAACGAAAAAAATAAAAACGCGTGTATTTGTGATGCTGTTGATAAGTTAGAACAAAAGGTTAAAGATATGTTAATAAAAGAATCAAAAGCCTCAAAAGAAATACAATCATTGAAAAGTAAAATTTACGAATTGGAAGAACTTAAACAACAATATCAGAAGGAGTATATGGACAGAGAAAATGATTTTAAGCAAATGGAGTGTGAATGTGAAGTAATGAGGAAAGAATTGGCTGATATGAGCACTAGAGATATTACAAAGTATTTATTTCATCTTCTTATTTTTATTATTACTTATACAATATATTTTAGGTGTAAGAAGATTGAAAAAGAGGTTGAAAAATTGCGTCTACATATGAAAGAAAAAGAAAATAAAATAATTGAAGAGCGCGATCATTTAAAAACTCTTGTAGATGAATTAAGTGAAGTTGTGCAAAAACATAAACATCGAATAAAAGATTTAGTATCGATAAATCGACAGCAAGAAACAGTTTTGAAAAATCAAGTTGTTATGATGCAAAATAAAGTAAATATAAACAATACAATATGTTATCAGTAACTAATTTATTTTGATATTCATTAAAGGAACATCATTTAAAAATGGCTGAGGTAGAAGTCGAAGCAGCTAGGAAGCGGGCGTATATTTTAGAAGAACAAATAGATAAATTACGGCATTCAATGCAATCTTACGAAAAGTTTCAACTAAAAAAAAAATGTGACTGCAAAACGAAATTACAAACATTGCAAGATGAACTACAAAATGCCAGGTGTTCAAATTATGATTTAACTCCAAAAAAATCTAAACAAAATAACAAAAATTGTGATTTTTATACTGTTAGAGCTATAACAGATAAAAAACTAAATGTTTACCGAGATTTCCAATGTGTTCAAACCAATATCGAATCAGGTTTACAAGAAATTACTTTTTGTAAATTGTAACAAACTATAGACAAAATAAAATTCTAAAATGAAAAACATATTTTCTTCTATTACAGTTTATTAATTATCCCTACATCAAAATAAAAATAAAATATTAATTAAATAAGCATGCAATACTTTTAAATTAAATTAAATACTTTTTAATCAATATAAAACATTAAAATAACTATTTCTTATGTTCTAAAATAAAAACTATTGCTTGTTAAATAATTTGTTACATATTTATTTATTAAATAATTTATTTTACGTAAACAAACAAATAATTTATTTTATAAATATTTATGTTAGGTTATATAATTTTTAGTGCTGTTGAAAAGACTAAAATAGAACAAAAAAAATGGTAAAAATAAATAAACAATATCCAAACTCCATTTCAGAAAAGCATTAAACGCTGAACAAGAAAAACTATCAATAAAAGAAAAAATAATTGAAGACCAAGCAGATACAATAAAGAAATTAAAAAACAACATTGAAAACAAAGGTGACGCAACTAAACAACACAACACTAAAATAACTGATCTCCAAAATCAATTAGAACAAGAAAGGGCAAATAAAAAAGAATTAATCAGTAACATCGAAGAGATAAAATGGCATAAGGAGCAATTAAAACGTCGCATATTAAAATTAGAAAAAGCTTTAACCGAAAAATTCCGTTCAGAAATATCCGAAAAGTCGAAAGATCAAGATAAGTTACTGCAAGGTTTAGAATTACAAGTTGCGTTGAAACAGCGGGAGTGGGAGTTACGTTGCAAATTGTTGAATACTGAAAAACGAAGAGCTGTTCAAGCCGCGAAATTTGCTACTAAGAAACTTGTTGATACTGTTAATGATTTTCAGTATCATACGGAAAATCATAAGAAAATGCAAGCGTTAATTGTTAGGCTCATCGAAAATAAAACTAATACCCGTCTGAAAAAGGTAAACTATGTTTTTTTTTAATTCATTTCTTATTTATTTGAATACTTTTGATATAATATTATTATTATTACTAATAAACAACAGTTTAAATACTTTAATAAAACACTCAGTTTAATTTAAATAAATAAAAGCAACTAATTTATTTAATTTTTTCTTTAAATTAAATAGCTACACTTTAAAATATTCATTTTTGTATTTGATAAACAATATTTTTTGATACAATTAGCGTCAGTTTTAATAAAATATAATATTCATATAATTAGAACAGCAACAACAGAAATAAAAATAAATTAATATTGTTCTTTTTCTTACAAGGTAAATATTTAAATCGAGAGACTAATATGGAATCGGGTTTTAATCTTGATAATCGCTTTTTTGTAAGATTTAGCTTTGGATTTTACTTTCAACTTTACAAAAAACATATTTTTTTTTCTTATTTGGATATTGTTTAATTCTTTTAGTATTAAAATAATTTTTTCTTGGCTCTTTTTTTCGGTAATTTTTAATTCTTTTTTCTTTAAAGTTCTGTTTATATACAGTGGAGAACAAAAGTATTGGCACACTTATAATATACAAATAAAATTATTAATAAATGGCTCTCAAGTAAAATAACTAATTCAATCTTTTATGTCAAGATATAATTTACAAAAAAAAGTTATAATAAAAACAGAGTTCTAATTCAAAAATCATAAGATAATTTAATATATTTTTGCGTTATATCTGAACCATTTTTTTTTCCATTCTTCAGACAGTAGTTCTTTTAACTGAGACTTGCTGGAAATGTTAAGTTTTCTTACCTGTCCTTGTAATTTTTCCAAAAATGTTGTAAATGATCCA
>NEEE01001015.1:12851-25064 GCA_002278615.1 Pogonus chalceus
GTGATTTTTTAATTAGAACTTTGTTTTTGTTATAACTTTTTTTTTTGTAAATTATTTCTCTTCATAAGAGAGAATAGTTACATTAAAAGTTTGAATTAATTATTTTACTTGTGTGCCATTTATTAATAATTTTATTTGTATATTATGAGTGTGCCAATACTTTTGTCCTCCACTGTATGTATTACACCATGGATTTAACATTTTAAATGATTAATAACTACAAAACATGTAAAAACAAACATATATTTAAATTATAAACTTCCACTTAAAATGTAGTTTATAAACTAAATGTTAATTTTATTTTATAAACTTTTTGAATAGATAAATAAAAAAAAATAAGTACTTTAATTTATTTTCAAAAGATAATAATTAAATATCGCTCACTTTCTGATATATATTTTTACCAATGTTGAATTAATTTTAACTCTATTTTTATATAGTTCTGTTTTTAATTGTACAAAACTAAATGTTGTCTTTACTTTATGAACTATTTGAAAAGATAAGCTAAACATGTACTATATAAACATTTATATTCAGTTCTTTAAACACTAGTGTGTAATACTACATATAAAAAAATGTTTTCATGATTAATTTAAAGAAGTTATATATTTCCGTTTCGATTAAATATAAATTTTAAGTCAAAAATAAATATTTTAAAGTGTAAAATTATTTAAAAACAAATTGAGTGATTTATTTAATTTCTTTTATTTTATAACCTAACCTTATTCATTTCGATTTTAACTATTTAAATAAAATAATTAATATATTAATTGTTTAAAGGGATCAAACTACAAAAAAATAAAAAAGCAATGTAATTATAATTCAAATGTTATTCAAGAATGGAATCCAGAAAAAATTAAGTGACTTTAAAATTGTTCTAGTTGATAGTTGTGTCGTTAATTAAAATATTCATTAATCTAAGTAAATAAAGTACAAATGTTTTGTCTTCAATTATTTTTGTTTTATTGTATATTTTAGAATTGTAATAACAATTAATAAAAATAAAATGTACAGCTTAAGTGCACGTGATTATATCTACAACAAATTGTCTAGGAATTTTATTATTAACAAATATTTACAATAATTGTTCATTTCAACAGAAAATACTGCATTACATTTCTTCTTGATTCATCGTCTACTTGATTGATTGGCTATTTATCTCTTTAAATTAAATTTCAACTAGATATTTTCCAAATGCTAGGATCGTTGTAGAATTCTTTCTATATTTACTAATATTGACCAGAATAAAATAGTAAAATTCTTCTTGTACCATTCAAAATTATAATTAACATGGTTTTTCCAGTTTTTATCTAAGAATTCTTTATAAAAACCGCTCATTTCATCTGCTGTTAATGTTTGTTTTTCACCTTCTGGGTTTAAAAACTTAGCCATATACTTTTTTCGTTCCTATAAATAAAAAATTGCATTTATAACCTTACTTTATAAATAATTTTTTAAACATACATTAATGAAATTGGTGTTATGTACTTTCCAAAAATGTTGATTCCATACTTGAGTTGCTTCTTGTAAATCTTTTAATTTCCTTTGTAGCGGTGTTTCTAATTCTGATCTGTACCAAACGATTGGTCTTAGGTTCGATACTGGATCCGGAGGACCTATCATGTCAACTGTACATGCTATAATTCGAGGTATATTTAATATTTCCTGAGGATGTCTCTCTAATAATACGGCATCAATGCTTGGAGGTATGGACGAGCTTCTTTTTATCGCACCCTGATTAAATGTCATAAAAGTTAGGTTAAGATAATATTATGTCATACATATTTTGTTTAAATCTATTAAAATATTCATCAAATTTCAATAATTTTGTATGATTTTTATCTTTCAAACACTTACATTAAGTACAAATGGTTTTTTATGTATTAAGTTATTCAAAATACGGGCGTTTTGTAGCACGCCCGCCGCCATAGTATAACTTATTTTAAAAGAAAGCGCAACTATTTAATTTCAAATATTTGATAAGATAATTCATATTTTTATAAAAATAGAAAGGAAATAAGGATTAATTGGATAAGATATGTATTTTTTAAAAGAAATTTTCTTGAAAATCAATGAAATATTTAATGCGTTATAAATTATCACAGAAATTTTATTAAAACATAAATTACCAAAACCCATCTGGCAATCTACCCTTCGGCGGATCAATTTGTCCATATTTTTTAATTTTTTGTAAAAGAACTTCTAATCTTGTTACGGGTCCTCCCGAGTCAATCTAAAAATTATAATTAAAATAACATTTCGAAAATATTTTTTTTTTAAATAAGTATACCTTTTGCATTTTTTCTAAATACACGTCATTAATAAAATTTAATATTTTTTGAAATTGATTTCCATAAGCGACTTGCATAGAACTTCCAGTAACTTCCAAAAAATCAAATATTAATTGAGCGGTAATATCCGAGCGTGGTTCTGAAAAAGTTACATAAAACCTTAAATTTTAATTTAATTAAATATTTTGAGTTGGAATAGTAAGCCATGGAACACGATTCAAACAGTTGACGATCGTGCTTCGACAAGACAACACGTATATATTTTCGGGGTTAATTTTCCGAAATATTTTATATTATAATAACAATTAAATTGTAACTTCAACGCGTTATATTAAATTATTGTTAATTACATATTGTTTATTTAATTACGATAAAATATAAGTAAAATAACGATTTTTTTATTAAAAAATTGTGTAAAAAGTTGGCCATGGAAAAAACAAAACACAGTCTTTATTTTGACTTTGTTGTTGAAGTGACAGTTAAATTTATTTTCGGGAGTTTTTTTGTTAATAACAATGTGTTTTGTGATAAAAACGTTAAATTTTTTTTTTTTAAATACGTTTAAAATGTGTTTCCTGCGAAGTTTACAAGATATTTAAGGTAAGTGTTTTAAATATACATTATTTGGTAATTGTTTTCATGGCTGTCTGTATAATGAGTATATACTTACCCACATTTAATACACTTGCAATCCATTTCCACGCATACATTAACCCATGAGGATGTGGCCCTTGCTGTCCTTTTTTCAATTTACTTATAGTAATCGCGGCATAAAGCCTCATAGTACCAGACATACGTTTTAAAAACTTATCTTGTTTCTCAATAGCTCCATCGATATAATTATAACCTAAATTAATATAATACTCTTGATCAGTTTGCCCGCTAATTTTCGGTGGGTAAAAAGGTACTAAATATGGCACTGTTTGATAAAAATACGCTAAAACTAATTTCCCAAATTCGGGAAAATCATGCCACAATGCAACTAAAACCGCTGCATAACAATGGGCTGTATCTGGATTACTTGAAATTAATAAATCTCCTTGTTGTACAAATTTTTTCGCTAGTAAATCAGTACAAAATGCAATTCCTAATGGATGTTGCGATGAAGTTACGGAAGTACCACCAGTTTCTACGGTGTTACCACGTAATAAATTCGATAATTTTTGATATTTATCCTAAAATAATTAATAAAAATATTTATTATTGTTTTATTTATAATAAAAATATATTTACCAGCATATGAGGTGTATTTACAGCAGATATCGCATTTAATGGTATATTAACAGCTTTTTGACAATGAAATCTAAATTGTTTCATATTTGTATCATTAATTAATTGTAATAAATTTTCTTTATAATTTTGTAAATATTGTTGAAGATTTGAAAGTAATTTTAATGATTCTTTACTTCCAAATGCTTCAACAAGACTAATTGTTTCTGATTGTTTTACGGGAGTTTCGACAAAATTTGTATTTTCTTGTGGTTTTATATTTTCCGCTGGTGTAGCTTGAGATGAATCTGGTATATCATTTGATGCTGTAGGTACTTGGGTAGTAATGGTTTGTTTAATTTCGATTGGTTCTTCCGGTGGAGTTGGTTTTAATTCTAATAATTTTGCTTCATCTTCCTTTTTCTTTACTAATAATCGAAATATTTTTATTAATAATAATTTTATTTATTTTTAATTGAATTTTACTTACATAAATGTAAATTTTCTTTTATTTTAGTTGCATCTTTTACAATATTATTCATAATAATTAATTCATTATTTGTTACAGTACATGTCTGAAATATAAATAAATATATATTTTAAATACAGGAAACTGCGTTATTTATTATAATAAATCAATTACCTTGCATTTATCTTTTATTTTATCAATTAATTCTAAATACTGTTTTAATTTTTGAGAAACTGTCGTTAAAATAGCAACTTTAGCTTGATCATGAGAAACATTTAAAGTATTTAATTCTTTAAAAATTTGGACAATATCTTGATACTCAATTCGAAAGTCGTATTGACATTTTTGAATATTTTCTATTAATTGTAAAAGTTTTCGATGTTCCTCTTCTTTTCTTTGTAATTCTAAATTGCGTTTATTTCTTTCCTAAATTTAAAAATTAATTAATATGATTGTAATGATTATAAAATATTTTAAAATACTTCGGCTTGTTTCTGATATTGTAATTGTAACTGTTGCATATGATCTGAAGATTTTTTGTCATGTTCTGCTAAGATTTTTAACATAATTTCTTCTTGTTGATGAGATTGCGCGATAAGTAATTCTTGTTTTTTAAGCCATTGGGATTTAAATTGAGCGTTAAGTTCTTTACTAGCATCTTGGAGTTTTTCTAATCTAGATCGAACGTTTGTCTACGAAATATTTATAATTATTTATTTATAAATTATGATTTATTTTTAAAAGTACCTCAACTTCATCTTTAACCTCGGCCTCAATTTCTGTTAGAATTTTACCGCGTGACGTACGTATATTATTTGTTGTTGTTGTACTTTGTACAGATTTATTTTTATTACTTTGATATATTTTTTTCTGTAATTTCGGCGATTCATTATGCGTTTCTTCCAAAAATGTGCTATTAGGACCTATTGTTACATTATGTATAAATTTATTAATTGTTTTTGATTTGCTTAACGCTGAAACTCTTAAATTATCAAAATCTCCGATTAAGGCATCCATTCTAACCTAAAAACGCGATTTAAATTTACGAATATCTATCGATTATGCAATGAAATATTTATTGTATATGAAATTATCAATGTATCAATGTATGCACATGCAATTTTAATTGATAATTTAAAAAAATTCAAGGGCATTTATGAATATTTTCATAAAAATAAAACGACATTACTACTAACCTTGTAAATAAGTAAAATGAACTCTAGCCCTCTGAAAGACGAAACTATGACAATTCAGTAGCGTAACATATTTTTTTTATAATTTTATTTAATAAATTTGATTTGAAACTCTTTTAAATTAAATTTTAAAGTATTATGACAATCTAGTTTGCTAATTATTAATTATAAAATGACAAATTTCGTTTGTTTTTTTGTAATAATATTTAGTGGGGGTTTGTCAAAAATATTTTTGTTTTAAAATATTACTTTTATTTAGTATTTAAGTATTTTTCCTATCATATATACATATTTTGTAAATTTATAAGTAGCGTTAAAGTTTAAATATAAAAATGTTAATAAAATGGAAATAAAATATATTCTACGCCTATGTTCTGTCATCAAATGTCATTAGATGGTAGGAAAGTGAAAAGGTGACTTTTAAAATTATTATTATACGATAAATTTTGTTGTTTTTCTTATCGATAATGTACCGAACTTTGTATAGTTTATAGAGTAGAGTGCATTTATTGGTATATATTTTATCAGTAAATAGATAACATCATTAATGATAATATAACCTAATGAAAAACATACCAGGTGTAAAATAATTCTATGTTAAGTGCACATTTTAATTAACTATATCAAATTGTATTCGTAATCATGGAAGAACCAACAGTAGAATCAACTTTACAAGACTGGAATGATTTAGGCGCAGAATTTAAACAATTAGAAGTGAGTAACACGCGTAAATGTAACTTTTATATAAAATTTTCATTTAATTTCATAACGTAATAGGCATTAAACAGAGATTATCAAGCGAAACTAGAACAAGTTGGGGAGCTACAATCAAAATGTTTGAAAGAAATCAACCATCAACGATATCGAATGGGACAAATTTCCAAATCGTTAAATTCGTAAGTTTTTATTATTAATAAATAAAACCGTGAAATAATTTTTTAACAATTTGGGTTAGATTACGGCGGAAGGGTATAACTTCCGAAGAAGTAGAAGAACTTGAAAAAAATATTATTAATCGAAGGTTACATCTTTTTAATTTTGAACAGACACTGCCCAAAGAAAATGGCTTGTATCTAAAAATTATTTTAGGGAATGTGAACGTATCAATATTAAATAAGAATGATAAGTAGGTTGTGTTAAATTTAAGTTTATTTTAAATTTTTAAAATAATGCATTTTACAGATTTAAATATAAAGATGAATATGAGAAATTTAAACTTATATTAAGTGTAATTGGATTTGTACTAGCTGTTATTAATTTAAAAACTAATTTCAGGTATTTATTACTCTTAGAAATGTTCATTTTTTACGCTATGCTTTTCAGACAAAATAATTTAGCTTTGAATTTGATTTAATTTCTCCTCTAAGTAAAAATTTTATTTATAATAACAAAAAACACTCGATTTTTCAAATAAAATTTCTTTACTTATTAATTATATAAATATATATTTCAGTATTTGATGATGATGTAAAAACCAAAATATATATTTATATAATTAAAAAAGAAATTTTTTCGGAGCAAACCATGTTTTTTTTATTATACCCAATATGTTCCAACTAGTACCGACGGGAAATTCTTTAAATTTAATAAATTTTATTTGTGACAAATTCATTTTTCTTGACTATTTATTTATTGGTATATTTTCTTTTTTCTTCTAAGTACCGTTTATTTACGTACTGCATTGTACTTTTCGCCAAATTTAATTCATCTCATAATTTCTTTAAACTTTTTATTTTTTACAATGGAAAATTACTATAAATATCGCGCTTTTTGATATATTATTATCCATTTTAAATGATTATCTACGATTATCAGCCTAGACACTCAAAATTTTCTATAAAACATATAAAAAGAAAGATGTATCTAAATTATTAACATCCATTTAAAATTTTAAACTTAAAATGATTGATTAAACTAAATATTTACTTTATTTAATAAGTTAAAAGTGTATTGCAAACATTATATACAATATTTATAAAAAACATAAATACTTGGTTTATCCATATTATTTTATTGTCAACCAAGAATTTGCGTTTTATTTAAACTTCCTTAAATTTTTAGAGATATTCTACCAAGTGGCGACTATAAAATCTCAATCGTTAATTATATTTTTTTGTTTCCTTTCCGATAAAACTTAAAGTTTGGGTCAAAAATGCATAGTACAAAAATGAATATATAATTTATATTGTTAGAAATATGTTAAATAATATTTAATTATAGGCCTTTGGAATTAAGTTACGTATTTCTATTGGTTTGGTATTATTGCACTCTTACGATAAGAGAAAGCATCTTAAAAGTAAACGGTTCCCGTATTAAGGGCTGGTGGCGTTTACATCATTTTATATCAACAGTTGCTGCTGGTATTTTATTAATTTGGCCGGACACTATAGCTTGGTCATTATTTAGGGATCAATTTATGTGGTTTAATGCATATATCAGTACAGTACAATATTTGCAGTTCCGATATCAACAAGGTGTCCTATACAGACTCAAGGTTAGCTTAACTTAATTTCTTTTCTTACAACGAATTTTTAAATTATTATAATTTATCAATTACGGAAATATTTTTTTTCTTTTTTACCTTGAAATGAATTACTATTTGTAATGATAATAATTTTGAATAATTGCCGTCAACAACAAAATTCAGATATGAGTTTTATTTTTAAATTATTTAAATAGAAAATTATGTTAACAGAAATATTTTCTAATTATCTTTGATAATCAGTTTTTTATCTATGCAGATAATATCTGCAAAATATTTTAATTAGATTAAATAAATTTATTTAATTATAAATTAAAGAGAGTGTTGATATAATGCGTAAATTCCTTTCAGGCGCTTGGAGAGCGTCATAATATGGATATAACGATCGAGGGCTTCCATTCCTGGATGTGGCGAGGATTAAGTTTCCTTTTACCTTTCCTCTTTTTAGGATACGTATTCCAACTGTATAACGCTTATATATTATGGGGTTTAAGCTATCATGAAACTGCTACATGGCATGTACCAGTTTTAAGTGCTACATTTTTGGTATTATTCTTGGGTAATACAATAACTACTTGCATGGTTATACCTCAAAAATTACAAGAACGAATGCTTTTGAGGTATAAACTTATGAGTCAAAGGCTTAGTTGGTCTAAAAACCTTCACAAGGAGGTAATTTTAATTTATAATCGACGCCACGAAGCAAAGTAATTACATAATAATAAACCGATATATTACTTAAACATACTTCTCAATTATGTGAAGTACGTCTAAACTTTATTCGAAGAATTATTACTTTACAAAGCATTCATATTACACAATTACATTGCTTCGTGGCGACGACTATAATAATCGAATTTATATCATCAAATTATATTAAAATTATTTTAGGGTGAAGATAAAACTGAAAAATTATCATAAACAACGCAATTAAAATTATATTTTAATTTTGTCTGCGTGTGCGCTCAACAGTTAATTTTATTTTTAAATGAAACTACATGTAGAAGCATATGCATATTTGCTATATTAGAATCGATGTATTTTTTCTCCTTTTAGGTTATGTTTAAAATTAATGAGATGCATCGTTTTGGTTATTAGCCAATTAAATTCCACGTCCAGTGCATTTAGCAATAGTACCCGAATGTATAAATATATAAACCACCTTTAAGCTTTGTACTGTCCACTACGTTTCGTTTTATCTAACCATATATTTATATCAAGTACAAATATTATAGGAACTAATAAAACGAACCATTTTTAGTCTGTTTATTAATACGTTATAGTAGCGTTATTGATAAAATTTTACCAACAAGAATTTATTTTATATATTTAATACTATAAAATTATAGAATATTTTATATAACATTTACCTAAATTATTTTTTGGTAGGTATTTTTGAAATATCTCATATTTTATACTTATTACGTTACTATAAAACTAATAAACAGACTTAATATAAATATATTAAATCATGTTTAATTAATTTCATTTTATTTTACTTATTTTCTTGTTTTAACATGAAACTTTTGTATTCTACTTTTGTTATAAAGCATCTGTACAATAATTTAATTGCCAAAATTTATACCTTACACTAAATACATTATCTGAGTAAAAATTTCAACTTATCTATTATCTTAATATTAATCACAATCACCTATTTATTTTATATTTACGGCAGTATTACGAATTTTTTATATTATTATGAGTATCCTTTAAACGTATCTTATTTTGAGTATCACTTGTTTTATCAGTTATATTATTAACCGCGTTTAGTAATTCCTGATCGGACGCTATTAATTCGTTACTATTTGAAGGTATATTTAAAAAAACATCAGGGTTAATTTCTTTGGAATTTCCTGGAGTTTCTTCAGATTTTTCAGGTTTTATTTCATCTTCCGAATCACTTGATTCGATTGAAGATGTAGGTGATAATTCATCGTCTGATTCGGATTTATTATCGTTTGAATTCTATAAAATTGTTATTTAAATTACATTGTTTTAAATTATTTGGTGGTACTTACTAATTTAATTATATTTTGTGGCCGTCGTCGTTTTGGTTTGTCTATTGGAATAAATTTATCGGTAACTAATTGAACCCGGCGTATATCAAAATCTTGATCTACCCGTGTTACTGTTTGTAACCTGTTAAAAAAACATATTTAATATATTTTTATAAAGCGTTTGAAGAATAAAATACCTTTGTTCTTCACTAGAAACATATAAATCATCAGGTTTATGATACATATTATGATTATCATAAGCCTTTTTATTATAAAATAATGCATCACACGTTGTGCATTTAATTAAATTTTCAGGAACTTTATTTCTTTCGTCTTCATTATGAGCACCTTCTAGGTGTTTTTGTAAATTAAATTTTATTATATATTCCATTCCGCATAAATAACAGTAATAAACCGATTGGGCTTCATGCGCGTTGTTGATTTTAATTTTTTTAGATGGTGGTGGAGTTGGAACTGGTTTAAAAATTGACATAATACGTTTATGTGTCGATTTAAAATGATAACTTTGCGCTTGAGTATTATGAAATATTACTCCACATTCTGAACATGGAAATTGACCTATTGTTGACATTCCGTTGTGTGTTTTTAAGTGTTTTTCTTTTGTAAACTACAATTAAATATATTTCATTTATATATTTCAAAAAAATTAATTCGGTAGAAGTATTTTCAGCTCTCGGTAATAATTATACTTTACGCAGTACTTTATTATTTATAATAATCGCCTAGCACCCGAAATTATACAAACTTTTTATGCAGTAGCTCAAAATAAAACTCGTACATGTCTATAATATACTTGTTAAAAACATTAGTTCATTGAACACTTTCGTCAACGATATAAATCCTCTAATTGTAAATATTTCTAAGTAAAAATAGAGACAAAATAAAACTCGTTCGTTAAAGATTATCAATTTAATAGTGATGCAAGCGATAAAAGTTTATTTTCTGTATTTAAATTTGATTTAAATATTTTTTAAGCATTTATTATACTTTAAACGAAGTTTTTTTGAAAAATGGGTCCGCAATGAGTACAAATATCTATTAATTAACCAAATTTTCTTTANTAAATGAAATTATTACTTTTAATGGAAACTGCATGCCACAAAATGGACAATAATGTTTAGTAGAATTTTCTGGATGTTTTTTAAATTTATGTTGAATAGCTTGCGTTATAGTATCAAACTCCAAGGGGCAAACATCACAAGTAATCCTTTCATGTTTTTCAGAAGGAGTAGTAATTTTAATAGTACTCCGTTTAGGTATAGTTTTTAATCTTCCTCTAGCGTCGATAGATCGATTAGCATGACCGCTAAAATATATAAATAATCATTTAATAGTGGCGGGTCAGCATGCGCTGATAAAACAATGTAAATACCGAAAATGTTCTTGTAAAGCTTCTCTAGAATCTAGTTTAGTTCCGCATAAAACACATGTAAATGTTTTCTGTTCTGTATTCATGTTGAACACTTATTTTAATAATTCATTTAAATAATATTTTTATTTTAATTAATATAAACAAACAAAAAACAAGAAGAGGTTAAACCTTTGAATTAAAAATTATACATTTAATCTACAAGATTTTCTTACTGAAAATTATTTTATACATTCCTTATTATTTTATTTTAAATTCCAATTGTACTTATATTAATAAAAATGTTGGAGATCGTTTAAATTTAACTAAAAAGTTAACATTACACATCTCGCCATTTTTCATTGATGCTTGAACTTCGCGCCATCTACTGGGTCCTGTAAGAAATCCTTTAAAATAAAATGTGAAATATATGTAAACAAAAATTATTATTTATAATTATTAAACGCTTTATTCAATCAAAGCAATCATACATTTCAAATTATAATTAGTTGAAAACGTAAAACAAGTATTTTTAAATGGAATTTATAATAAAATCATTACATTTTATGAAGAATTACGTCGCATTATCAATTAATGTAATTAAAACATTTTTCGGTACATGTAAATTACTTTTTTTTGGAAATCAACAGGTTGTAAATTAATTAGTGTACTATAATTTATAAAAAAAGGTACATTTACGTTTGAAAAACATAATTAATGAGTGTCTTAATTAAAATTTAAGCCGGATATCTATATCGGGCAATGGGATTTATTTTTGTAACACAACTGCGGAAGGATTTTCTAATCAAAGTGTAGACTACTAGTTGAAAAGTTTTATTTTGGATTTTCGAATATTAAATATTATTTATGAAGTTAGAAGTTTTCCGTGGTGTTGTAAGTTTTTTCAAGAGCGTAGATTTATATTTTCAGTTTTTTTATTAACAAATTATGGTTTTATAAATTATTTAAAATTATATTTGTGTTTTTAACTTTGATTGTAATATATTTATTGTATTATTTATAAGTTTAAGTGTTTTTTAGTGAGATTTTGATGGTTGTTTAATAAATTTATAGTGACGCCACTGGTTTTTTAATATAATTTATTTTTTTATATCGAAATTAATGTTGATAAATTTGATGTGGTGACGTTGTTTGATGATTATTAAAATGTGTAAATGGTGTAAAATATGTAATATATAA
>NEEE01001015.1:31870-42765 GCA_002278615.1 Pogonus chalceus
TATACTTCTGTCAAGTGACTTGTAGTGCTTGGCTTTAGCGAGATTTATTTTGCATCCAAATTTCAAAGGGCGCCTTTTCAAATATTCCAATAATTCAGTTTGTGCTATTTTTGGTTCTTCATTGGAGTCATAATTTTTTATATCTTATTAGATAGATATAAATGCATTGAATAAATATGGAAATAATTATTTCTGCAAATATACATTGCAATTTACGTCAAATTAGTTATATTTATAACTGGTGAACTGATGTCATCTTTAAAAAAAAAAGTTTTATAGATATGGCGGTAACAGCGAAGGAAGATACTTTGTCATTTTTATTGCTAATGGTTTATGACACTATTATTATATTATTTCAGTCATTTCAAATCATTACAGTGAAAAAAACTTTATGAAATTCTTTATTTCTGTTTTTTTTCTATTCGCTAAAACTTTCTAAAATTTTTGTTTCGAAGGACCTTGAGCAGTAGAGGTAGTTTAAATTCTGAGCTCAGCTAGAAATCTTACCACTTCTGTTGCTCAAGGCTTTTCAAAACAATTTTATTGTTACATACTTTTAAGTAACACTGCAAAATATATTTCTATTGCAAACATGAGTTCTTATAGATACCACATTGAATAACAAATAACATTCTACGGCTTAATACGATTTAATTATTTTTCTGATAGGAAATGGTTTTAAGTTTTGTTATTTTACTTTATAAATAGGCAGTTTATGTTAAAGAAGAACCAAAAATAGATAAAAAAAGGAATTAAAATAGTAAAAGAATTGTCATGCGTTGCGGATGATGGTATTGGTTCTAGATAGTGCAGCAGCAGCTAGTTGGCTAGTACATGTGTAGTTTTTTGTGTGTGTTGTTGCACAGATCTAATCCAGGCACACCCACGCAGCCGCGCAGACCTGACTTCATCGGAGTGTCGAGCGGGACCGGTAGTAACATCCATCAACCCACTGGTTACTACGATGCACGGCCCCCGAATGGCCAGAGTGGCTACGGTGGCAGTCCACAACGTCGGTTTCTATCCGAGGGCGAGCTAGTACGACAGGGTGCTGAGTTATCATACGCCAGAACCAATAACACAGTTGACAACATCCGTGAATTGGCCGGTTCACCTCAACGGGGCGTCTACATGTGGAAGGACACATCACCAGGTTATCAGCAGCAACAACAAATGCAATTTCCCCCACAACAACAGCATCCCCCACCTAGAACGACGCACAGTTATACCGATTATTATCCATATCGATCGAACCCAACGAGTCCCACTCAACAACAACAGCAGCAGCAACAACAACAGCAACATCCACAGCAGCCGCAACAACATCAGCCAACGTATAGAGCAAATACGTATCACCCAGCCTTAAGAGGTGGTGTACCTGTATTCCCACCCACAACACAGCAAAGTCCGCAGGTTCGGCGGAAAACTCAGCCAACAGGTGGACCTGTAACACCGACTCAGCCAGACGCACGACGTCGCCCTATGTCTTTCGTTCGTGCGTTAGAAATGTCCGATGGGGTTGAGTTAACAGCGTTAGGTTCTCCACAAGCGCAGCAACAAATGCAACCCAGGCCTGGAACGCCTGATCGCGCCAGTGTTTACGATATGAATTATGAGATCTCCGTATAGGGACGGTGGTTGCACTCGCGCGCCGCCGATTGAGTGCCACTGATTGTATTCTCTGCATCAGAGAAAAAACCCTTCACCGCCCTTACCTTTACCCATTTTTGCGCCATCACCAATCATAAAAATAAAAATACAGTGAGTCATTTTACATATACAGACATAATAAATTCACATTCCGTGTTGACAAGCCAGCAAATGCAGATGTTAACTGAAACAAATGAAGATACTACAGTCCAATGCATTTAATAATAATTTTATAGGCGACGAAATAACGAGGCATTCACTTAAAAATTAAGTGATTTTTTACTAAACTTAATTCAGTTTGAAATAAATTTCATTTGATTTTGACTTATTGTTAAGTATTTTAATTATGGATACAGTTTATTTTAAACTGAGATAATGTTTAGTTTTAATACAGATAAAACAAAGCATCACGAAATATTTTTATAAATCAGGATATATTTTTACTAATTTTCCGCGTAAAAATCTAATCTTTAGTCTTCAAATTGAAGTTATCGCAAAATTACTTCGTTTCAATGAATTTTTGATATATTATTTATTCATAAATTTTATTATGACATTATTATTATTTATTTTTAGTTTGAATTTAAATAATGGTTAATTTAATTTAAGTTTATATCAAAAATATTTTTTTCTATTTTTACATTTAAATAAAATTATTTATTCTAATTGTTCTGTAGAATTAAAATATGCAGTAATTTTGATTTGCCGACTTAAGATTCCGATTATTAAACGGATATACTGATAAATATTTTCGATTATTTCTACATCTTTCGACAAATTAGAACAAACATATTGAAATATTTATTACAAATCAAATAATGTTTGTTTTTAAAACTACAAAATTTTTATTTGCGTGTGATATTTCTTCAAATGATGAGTAGTACGGTAACTTTGTTCTCAGTTTAAAATAAATTATATCTATTATGAATTATGGAAATAATGGTATATGAAAATGGTGTTAAATATTTTAAACTGGTGCAAAATGTGGTTCAGAACCGTACTATTCTAAAGCTAAATTTAGTGTAACAAAAAATGTGTGATTTTACAACTAATAATACAAGTATTAAAATTACTTGAACTTTTAAAAGAATGAAGATAACAAACAGTTATATAAAGGTGCGTTCACAATTCACATCACATCTCGTCCAAATCAATCATCGTCCTTCGTGCAAGGAAAAATTACCACGCCCCGATAAAAAAAGAAACATTTTGAATCTCTCACTAACCCCAAGTTGTCTCGATGTTATGGTTTTGGTTCGACAGGCAGCTAAATGGACGACGAGTTTAATCATTCATCGTTTTTGTTGTTTGTTATTTACATATATAGCGTTGTAAATGTGTTTTTAATTATATTAATTGATTAATTAATGAATTAATTATGAGATGTCTTCCTCCCGGAGCGTACGGCATCGAGTACTTTAAATTAGTCCAGCATATTCGGAATGAGATGAGTGCAAGACAAGGACAATAATTTGATTGTTTGTTTAAACTTATTGCACTATTCTTTGGAGTTTAAAACCCGAATATAATTGTACTAAATCGTACTAAATTAATAATTTATCATTTATTTTATTACAATTTTTTCACAGTTACTTTATTTATTTACAAATTCTCAAATTTTTATAAATATAACCTTCCACCTAACCTAATCTGACTGAGAATTTGGTTGGTTTCAAATTTAAACATGTCTCATCAAACATTAACTTAATTTTTAAATTATTTTACGTAATTAAACATTGGACCAATGAATTTTCATTATATTTTGACAAAGTTAATGTTGATATATCATAAAGCTTACACATTCAAAATGAAATATTTCTGATTCATGGATTATAAATGCTTATAGATTGTGTATATAATATTTGTAAAATTATATATGTTGTCCTGAATCTTAAATAATTTTATATAGAGTTGTGATTAATTAAAAATTTTGAATGTGTAAGTGAGAATCTTAAAGTGCTGTGTGAAAATTGTATATTTAGGAAATATTTTTTCATGAAAAGGACAATTGGTCCTATTATTTCTTGTCTGTCAATGCCTGTACGGGCCTTGTAGCTCAGCTGGTTACAACATCTCCAGTTTGACAAAAGGCGTTCGTTAGACTAGATTATATCAGAAATTAGTGATTTAACTGTATAACAAAAATGAAAGTTTTATAAAAAAGATATTAACATAATTTAAGTTTTATTTATATATTGATTTATTGTTTTTTGTGCACATTGGCCGTGTTTCTTTGTAAATGTAATATATAAAATATTTATAACTGGATGTAGTCATTCTTCAATTTACTCTATTTGAGTGAATTTCTTTTGTTTTATCTAATTAAAACTGTTCTTGTTTTATTATTAATATTTTGTTTTCAACAATTAGACTTTTAAAAATTTCAATTTCGAGTTTTAATAAAGTTTTACATTAATATCTAAAGTTATTTTGAAAACAATTTATATTTAAAGGGCTTTATTTTAAAATTATGATAAATATTGTTTTGTTTTATTTATTTTATATTTGTTAAATAGTTTTATTTAAAAAATGTACAAAAATATCCTTTATTTTTGATTTTATTGAATATTTATTTAATTTTCTAAAAGTTGTTTTTAAATGTCAATTGCATGTCATAAAACATAACCTTAAATTATAACGTGTTGTGGCATGCACGTGCGAATACGATATTTTATTATTAAATGTTAGTTAGTTAATAAAAATGACGATGAAAGATAAAGAACCTATTAAAATAACATCAAAAGGAGGTGGAAGCATTATTAAAAATACTCCGATTTTTTCTCCAGACGGACAGTAAGTAATTGTTTATATTGCAAGTTAAATCGCGATCTAATATATTTATATTTCAGGTATTTATTTGTTATTTGGAAAAATGTTATACGATCTTATAATGTCGAAACGGGAGAGCGCGTTATGGATTTTACAGGATGTGATGATGATATAATTGGAGCTGGGATTCATCCCCAAAATTCTTTATTATTAATTGGTTGTACAACTTCGGGTGAATTAGCTGTTTGGAAATGGCAGGCGCATTTATTACTATCAAAAAAGGTAAGTCTCAATAATATTTTTAATCCTCGTATAGTTAGTAACATTGTAATATTTATAGAAAATAAACAAAGATGTCGATAAAATCCATAATTTTCAATTACTACAATCAAAAACTCAATCTGAAACTAATGATTGCGAAATTTTATTACTTGCTTCTCATCAAAAAACTTATAATTTATCAATATATTCACTTCAAGACGGTAAATTCCTACGAGAATTACCAATATTTATAAACAAAGATATTATTTCGTTACAACTTGGCGGTACAAGTAATAACCAGTTTGTTGCGGTGTTATTTTCATCGCAATTTTTAGTTATGAAATTAGATGGCTCAAAAAATGTCGTTAAATGTAAATCAAAACAAAAAGATTTCACTTGTATGGCATGTCACCCGGAAGAGGAATGTGTAGCAACTGGAGATAAAACAGGACGTGTACAAATTTGGAGAGGTTTATTTTCGAATAGTTCTCCATCGAAAGCGTTATTTCATTGGCATACCTTACCGGTGAATACTTTAGCGTTTTCACATTCTGGGACTTATTTATACAGCGGAGGAAACGAATGTGTGTTAGTAAAATGGCGAGTGAACAATTTAGAAAAAAACTTTTTACCGCGATTACCAGCCCCAGTTATGCATATAACAGTATCCCAAGGGAACTCATTTATGGCTATTTCAACAAAAAATAATGCGATACATTTAATTGATGCACATTTTAAAATGAAAAATGTAATACAACATTTAACTTGGGCTGCATCAGTCGATGTAGGATTAAAAGTTGATTATAGAACTAAATCAATTGTTTTAAACGGACATGTTGGGAACTTACAATTTTATTCACCGCACACTATGGCGCTGTTATACAATGTAAGTTGTTTTTTAACGTAATACAATACAAAAATATTAATTTCTTGTATAGTTAGATGTTGTAGGACAAAATAAATTAACTGAAGAACGAAATTTACATATACCAAACACAAATGTATCAAAAATCGCTTTGACTAAATTAGGTAATTGGCTTGCGTGTATTGAAGAACGACGCGACAGTAATATTTGTCAAGAAATACGACTAAAATTCTTTCAGTTTGATGAAATAAATCAATTGTATGTAACTTATTAAATATTTTATAAAACTATATTGTATTGTATAATTTTTATAGATTTACGTTGAATACATCAATTGAATACCCTCACGAAAATGGTGTTAATGGTTTAGAATTTCAACCAAGTAATAATTCTTCCGAATTATTATGTGCGACAAGCGGAAACGATAATCAATTTAAAATATGGAGTCTTGTTGATACAACAAATATATACCGTAAATACATTTGTTTATTTAACCATTCATTTGTTTTTAATAGTGTTTTGTTTCTAGGTAAAAGTTCAGGTTGGCGTTGCACAAGTTCCGCGTATTATAAAAATCTCCCGTCAACATCATTATCCTTTTCAACTGATGGTTCTTTACTTGCAGTTGCTTTCGGTTTTTGTTTAACCGCGTGGTCACCGGATACGTGTGATTTAAAGTGTTCGTTAATTCATCCTAGTTATAAAGAATCATTAAAAAAAGTGCAATTTGGTAATGTTGATGAGTGTCATTTGTTAGTGGCTGTTAGTATGGAAAGAGTTTGTGTTTGGAATTTATTGACTTTGGCGTTAGTTTGGACTGTTCCGTTAAAAGTTGCGCACTTGTGCGCGGATCCGCTAAGTACATACATGGCGGCTATCACAGATGACAATGAAAGTAATTATAATTGTTAATTATTTCATTTATTTAATCAGTATTTATGTATATGTATGAAAACGTATAGCGGCCATTTTGATTATCATATTGTAAACTGCGCATGAGTCGTCGCCATATTGTTTTATACTTTCATCTGTTTCATTTAATCTATTATGAAATAATTGTGTTGTTTTAATTGTAATTCCAGTGTTTATATTTTCGCCTGGTTGCTCAACCCCAATTGAAAATAAAAAGAATTTAAATACCGATGACAGTAAAGTTCTATCCGCCGCGTTTGTCCCACGTATCTCAGAATATACCGGCAGTCTTCAGTGGCAACGTTATTCCCAATTATATTTTATTAATTCTAATCAAGTAAGTTGAGTTTAATTAAAAATTGATTAACTTTGATCTAATTATATTTGTGTTTCTTAGGAATTACAGTGTATTGAAACAGAAAATGAGTCTACTGAAACAACAGCCTTGGAATTTTCTGCGCAACCTGAGAGATCTGCATTTGGAGCTCTTCTGGCGCAGACAACAACGAAAGATGTGCAGAGTTCAGAAACTGTCCTCCATAAAGGTAAAGGATTATCAGGAGCAACAGACATAAAACAGGTATTAAATCTTATTATATATTTTAAACTTTAATTTTTACATAAATATACAAATATTGAGAGTACAATAATAAATACTTAAACATTTTAAAAACACTTAACACACAATATATTGAGTAAAAACTTTCAATGATATTAGAGATCAAGTCTTGAGATCTAAAACTATGCCACTTATTACACAAGTCTTTTCTTTTATTATTTATTGTCACGTTGGTGATATATTCGCTTGATTGGACATTTGTCGTATGTTGACAAACCGGGCGTTTCGTCAGTGACGCCTTCCAATCCGGTAGTTGCGACATCTGCGGACTAAGTCGAACTTCCGGTATCGCAGGCAATGCCATTGCGGCACTTGTTGCATTGTTTTCAATGCCTGCAAAACAAAATATATATGTAAAATTATATATTTTTGTGGTTGCCGTATAAATAAAACAGCACAAAAGTTTATTATATTTATGAATAAATCAATATATTCGTATTTAATTTTGAATATATCGGTAGATATTTTAAATGTCGACATTATATGATGTACCCTTAAAACATCAATACACAAATAAAGCTATATGGAATTTAATTAACAAATTCGTGTAATACCTTTTATCAAAGCACTATTTTCAAATTAACTGCTAATATTACAAACGTTTTTACACTTCAAATAAAATTCCATGAAACTATTTTTACTTTTTCATTTATTCGCTATGCAAATTTATGAAAATTTCATTATTTTTATGTTAATTTATTTCGACCCGAAATATATTAATGATTGACGTATATTTTTCTATTTGTAGTACAATACATTACATTGATTTTTGTGTATTTTTTAAGTGTTTAGTAATCGATTAGTTTAATAAAATATTGATATTAGGAATTTGTATATAATTTAGGGTAAAATCGAAGAGCATAATAAATTATGTCTTCGATAAAATTAATGATATTATTGACATCTGAAGTTTTTATATTCAAAAACGCGGAAGTTTTTGAATAGAAGGATAAAATCCTTTTCAATTCATGTATTGAATGATTTTGATGATAATCTTGTATAAAACTCTTCCTAGTTTCTTATTATTATTGTAATTTCTTTCGAAAATAATTTAAATTAATTAAAGAAACACTCTAGAAACAAATTATTTTATCAATTTATTTATAATTAATTTTGTAGAGATAATTTTTTTTATTTGTTGTTGTCGTTTATGTTTTTTATGCGATTAAAAATGTCTATGTTGTATTTATAATTGATTTTTAGTTTTAATATATGATGAAATTTTCGTGTTATATTTATTTCTTTGTAGGATTGAAACATTCTAAAATATGTACAAGTTACATTATTTTATTTTGTTTATTCTTTCAGATATATTTTTGTAAATTTTATTTTTTAAGGAATACATTTTCTAGAGTAATATTTTTAACGTTGAAGGTAATTTAATATAAAAAACAAGAAGTAAGAAAAGCTATAAATCTTAATTAAAAAATAAAGACGCACAAATACAAATTAACTTACAGCTTCAGGACTGCTAACAGGACCGGATTCAGTAAAATGGCACAACACCAGTACCGTAATGAACACAAAAATAAAACTTTTAAGTCCAAACCACCGCATTTTGATTTTTTACTAAAAATATTTTCAAAAATCAAATTAAATTTTTTTTCACTTTCAGGAGTTTAATAAATTGTTGTTTTAATAAAGTTTATAATAAAACCACTGGTTATTTTTATTACGATTTTTGTTTTTGAATATGTGTTTATAGTTGTTGATAGAGAGGGTGACTTTATTCGCGGCTTGTCACGATATGAACTGCATCGTCTGCAGTGGCGAGATCGCAATTTATACTGTCGTACGGTCGGCAGTGCGGTTTGCTGGGGCGGTCAACGTACGCGTAAAACAATCGTAGCTACCAATGCCATTATGTTTATCATTTACTTCTTCTTGGATGCGAAGATGTTTGTGCTCAAGATCACATAATATTTTTATTCCAAGAAATTGCGCAATTATTAACTATTTTTCAAATTGTTGATATTTATTCCAATTACTCTGGATGTTTCGGGAATTTTCCGATATTGCGGAATTGTAAATTACCGATATTTTTAATTCTTATGCAAATTTAACTATAATGACAAATTATTGTTTTATAATTTGTTGTTATTGTTCAAAACATATTTGTTTTTTATGTTATTTCATACTTTTAAATAAAATATGTTTTCTTTTAATATTCTTTCGAATATTTTAACAACAAACGTATGTTTTTAATTTAAAATTTAATAAGATACATTAACTTATTTAAATTATCAAAAAAACTTCATAAAAATCTCTTAATTTTTAAGTTAAAATTTCGTTAAATAGATAATTTATTATTATCTAGCAATTATTAATTACTCAAATTAATAAAAATGTGAATATTATTTTCTTTAAAGTCTACATAATTAAATAAATTTAAATTCAGATTTTTATTAATTTATAATTAATATTTAAAAATATGATTATATTGCTTTTTAATTCAATTTAAATGTTACATAAATAGAAAATTTTCAAGATCCCTAAGCGCTACTTATTTTGAATTCAAAAACGTTGAAAATAAAAACTTTTAATTTTGTTTTTGACTTTTTTAAGAATCTTACAGAACTAAAGCCCCAAGTGTGTACTTATACGCTTTTATATTTCTCCGTTAAGAAATATATAAGGTGAAATAATTATATATTCAAATTCTTTTTTTATTATTAAATTGAATTGAGGTTATATGTAAATAAACAAATGAAATTAATAATAGCCGTAATATGAACTACTCTAATTTGGTCATCGTAATTTTAAAGCAATGTGTTGCCAAAACAAAAATCAATATTACATGTAATAATACAAAAAAAATATATATATCAGCAACTGTGCCAAAGTAAAAAGTCAAAACTCAGGAAGCTTTCGCACATATATCAAGCATGTTTGTGAATCATATTATAGTTAGATTCAATTGGCACTTAATCTGAACGATTCGTACACAGAGTCCGCCGTCAACAATTTTTAATTGGGACTCAGTCACGTATCTATATACTCATTCAGAAAATTTATTTTTATTCTGTTTCCCATTGTACTAGATTTGTGTCAAGTTTTTCATGTATGGTTGTAATTTAATTAGAAGGTACCGTGTACCTTCCAACCCCTCCTATCAATTCTAATTTTAATTGTATTATTTTTATTATTTTATTTTACTTTAATCGTACCTTTTAGAGAATAGAAAAATATGTATAAATAGTTTTTAATTAATGTTACAAGACGTAATAAATAATAATAATACCAAGAAGAAGCAGTAAATTATTAGAGATTACTTCCAAAATTTATAGCTTTGTAGTAAAAATTATTGATATCAACAAATTAAAACGGGGAATATTTATAAAATATGAAATTACAAAATTAATTCATTTCAACATAAAAAATATATTTTTACACACTAGGGTTAGTTTGACCTCATTTTATAATTAAATTATATGTAATTTGTATGAAAAATCATCCCCCTGGTATACCCTAAATTATAACTAACCGAAATATAAAATAAAAAGTTTTTGAAACTTATGTGGGTTCTTTGAGACCCCATTTAAAATATAATTCAAGTATTACTTATATTTAATTTATATCTGTATATATTTGCCGAAGCCGAAATATAAAATAAAAAGTCGTTGAAACATATGTGGGGTCTTTAAGACCCCATTTAAAATATAATACAATTAGTAATTATTTATATTTAAGTTATATCGCGATATATTTGCGATACTCATTCATTTACATAAAAATAATGTAAAATATTCTCGTAGTGGGGTCTATTAGACCCCAATTTACAATTAATTTATACATCACCACTGCTAATGGAAATTTAAT
>NEEE01001020.1:13058-23631 GCA_002278615.1 Pogonus chalceus
CCTCACAAGATATTGATACTGTTAACAAACGTTTCGAAATAGTTAAAGTTAATTCTCCGTCGTCGGGTTGTCGACGTATTCTAACTGTTGAAACAGATCTTTTCATCTGCGTGGAAATCTTTTCTCCGTTATGTATATTCCAAGGTCCTAAACCATGTAAAAAATGCGATTGAGGTACAATACCGTAACGTCTTGGGTGTCTTTCGCGACTCCCCGAATTATTTCTAGCCATTTCCCAACATTTTACGGCATTTTCAGTTAATTGAAAAAAATGCGTCGATAATAAAGGGTATAAGGTATAAACATCTGTAGACTAATATAACTAAATATAATTTTTATAAATAAATAAATTTATTTTATGTTTACTACTTCTGTAGAAGTGTCACTAATTTGTTTAGAATTGCGTATAAAATCTTCCGATTGTAATAATAATTCTGTATTACACTCTTCTGATAAATTTGTCATTATTGTATTTACATTTAAATTTTTAGACATACGTAATTTTTCTGATTGAGTTGTACTTAATCTATAAAATATTTACATCAATATATATATTTTTTTAAATTTCAATTAAATCATTTACTTTTCATCTTTATTTTTCTTAGAAGTTCCAATTTTTGGAAGTGTGTCGGACAGACATTTTTTAGGTTTATCCATATATAAATATTGTTCCACCCATTTGCATTTATGATTCTATTTATAATTAAATATAAATTAATAAAATTTGTTGATATTTATAAAAATAAATTACTTGTTCACCCTCCCCATTACCAAATTTACACCAAAATTGAACATTTCCGTGTATATCAATATTTTTATTTGTTGAAATAATATGTAAAGTACTAGTGGAAGTTGTGGTTGCAACAGAAGTTTCACTAATTGAAGAACCAGCGTCTTCAGGACATAAAAACTGAACCCGTTCACACCATAAATTCCAAAACATCTAATAGAAAATATTCACTACAGTAAAGTATTCATAAAATCTTAAAAAGAAATACAACTTTTCGTTTTTCAAATCCACCTAATTCAAAATATAAAATGCGATTATTACAGAAATGTGCTTTTAGCGATTGTCTTTTTCGTCGACGATAAACGCTTAAATTAACACATTCAACTGGATATACTGCAATTAATTCTAAAGTTTCAATTTCTGGATCTACATGATCGTTCCAGAATATTTTAGATTCTTCTACCGGGGGTAAAACATCAACAGCTAATAGTAATTTCGTTGGAGTTAAACCTATTTTAATTGATTTATTCATATATTTTATTTAAAATTTGTTATAATTTTGTACCTAACTGTACTTGACGTAAACCAAGTCCATCTCTAGTTGTTTGTGCAAAAGGGCTTTCTACTAAAACCATATCCTCAAAGTCACAATATTCTGAGAATAGGAGTTTTTGAATACGATTTAGAGACATATTTTAAGAGCATAACATATTAGATTTTGAGAAAACTATGTTTAAATTGTTGACATATAAATAAAATTATTTGACATAAAAAAAAAACAATTGGAATCAGGAATTTTTTTTAAAGTATATAATAATTATAAATTCTAAAGTAATTTTAATAATAAGTATTTGCAAATACGAAAAGTATATTTTATTAAAATAAAAAAATCACAAAAAATATCAATTTACAATAAATTATAACATATTGCACACTTGTACATATATGAAACTCTTGACAAAAGATTTGTTTTTAAATAATGAAATGAATCTTTCAATTGATATAAGCTTCATTTTCTTGTGTATTTAAATTCTCATTGTTTGTGCTACAATTTAAGTATTCAGTATTATTATTTTCTGATTTATCATTATGCTCACATTTATTAGGAAATGCTATTTTAGAACTTTTATTCTCTTTACAACGATGTTCTATGTTTTCTTTGTTTGTTGCAAATTCTTTGGAATATAACTTTTCTAAGACGAATAATTTGCGTTTTCTTTTTGGTTTATGCTTTACAATTTTGCCTATAAATTTCATTTTAATGAAAAATATTCGACGGACTATAAATTAATGAATACTTTTACCTGTATTTTTCTTTTTACAATGACATTTTAAGTGATTATGTTTTTTATGTTTTCTTGATGGTATAAAATAATCAAATAAGGTTGTTTCTTTATAATTTGTCTCATCACCTTTAGAATCAGATGTAGAAAGAGGCCGAGGTGGCTTACGTATTTTCCAAGGTTTCATAAGTTTTTCTCGATTTTTATTCCTTGTTTTATATTTATAAAATTCATCAGATGAAACATTAATCGGTGGTTTTTTATTTTTCGAATCAACTAATAATTTACTATTAAGCATTGTTTTCTCGTAATTATTCAGTTTCCGTGGATTAAAGGAAATATATTTTAATTCCTCTTTTTTATTGTCTTGATTATTTTCGTCTTTAGTTTTCTCACAAAATTTTACCTTTTTCTTATTTTTTTTTGGTTGTTTACATTTCTTTCTTTTTAATTTTCTTTTCTTCTTTTTACATGCTTTATCTTGTTCATAACTTCTACGTAAAGTTAAACTTCTATTATACGCGTGTCTATTACTGTCGAATAAATTTAACGAATTCCGTACCGTAAGTAATTTTTTTGGTATGTTTGATTTAAAACAATATTGACCACATTTTTTTTCTTTTACAATATCATTTTTTAAACCGTAGTTAATAGCCCGTTTTACTTGCGTTAATATATTTTGAGGATTTGGTTTTAAACCTAATTGTAGAAATTTTGAAAATATTACTTGAGCAATTTTATGCACGGAAGAACCATTGGCTTCTTTTAATTTCAACAATGTTTTACATACATTTATAAACATTTGGGGCTTACGCCCCGAGAAACGACTTTCACAAAACATTTTGATTACTAGAATAAACGATTTATATTATTAAAAACTCAAGTCAAATTTGGAAAAATTTGAATAACTCAGTATATAACAACTATCAAATTTTTAAAATATTTTTTGTACTTTATTACCTTATATTTGTTCGCGTGGCATTTTCTAATTAAATATTCAAATTTAATATACAAAGTAATTTATTTTGCATTCATAAATATGAAAATTTTTCATCGAAATATCTATTCAAAATTTCCAAAATGCCACTTCAAAATTTATTTAAAAAATGACTAATTTTGTTTATATGATTTTAAGGTAGCTAGATAAATTAATTAATTTTTTTTTTGTTCATACGACACTTCATAACTTTATTTTTTATTGAAATTTATTTTTCAAATTTTCAAAATTAATTTATTGATATGTATATTAACAAGTTACCAAATATAAACTTATTTTGAATTTATGTTTTTTGAGTAATTTATGTTACTTCTAGCGGAAAGAATTGAATACAAACCTATCGGTAATTTTTACCCAGACATGACCTAGATCCAAAAATTTTATCTGTGACAGAATAAGTTAAATTTCACATAAAAAATTCAGAATTTTTATAAACCGAGTGGAATCTTTCGCAAATAAAAACAAAGATAAACAAATTATATATATTTTTTAGCATAATAACTTTCAAAAATATTATTTATAAATAAATGTGTATAAAAAATATTTTAATTAAATGNTGATATTCATAATAAAATTTTACATTTACAAAAAGAAAACTATATAACAATGTCACCTATTGGTAAACTTAATTTCATTGCACAATTTTAAATTCAAAATTAATTTTATATTCCTATAAAATACATTTCACATTAAATTTATTTATACACTTATAATAAAAAGTCTTTAGCACACCACAATTTTTTATTATGTTACATGCATTGGACGATCATTTATAACGGTTGTGCTGAAAAAGAATACATTTAAATATTTCATTATAAAAAAATAAATAATTATCCGAAAATAAACCAGTAGAGTAGAAAAGAAAGTAATTGAAATAAAAAAAGATCCAAGCACCTTAAAAGAAATGTTAAAACAAATGCATGCAATTAAAAATGTCCCCAATCCCCAACAATTTTGAAATGTCTTACATCTCCCCAAAGGTAATACTCTTCTGGTGTACAAGCGGTTTATGCTGACTTGAGCAATGGTTACCATTTCCGTTTTTAAGAATGCTACTTGGAGAAACTTCATTTTTTAAATCTGTTTCAGATATTTTTATTGTAACTCTATTTGCGAGCGCTTTCGTTAGATTATCTATATGCCGCGAGGTGTTTACATCACTTGATTGAGACTTTGTTAAAACTTTATGCGGATTATTCGAAAACAATTGCGATTTATCATTATTGACGGAGATTGTCACAGATCCATTTGTTTGCGGTTTTATGGATGTAGTATCCTAAAAATTATAATATTTATTTGTCCAACTCTCAAGGGATTATCTATAATCTTACCGCTGTTTCAGTACGTTTTCGTAAATTCGATCGACTTAAAGTTTGAGCCAATTCTGAGGCTAATCTACTTGTAATTGGCTCTTTTTGTGAGTCAATTTGATCAGAAGATCCACTATTTAAAAAGTCAAATTTATTTATAGGCAGTCTTTTATTAGTCCCTGAAGGATATTCGCCAATTGTTACAGAAACAGGTCTTGGTTTTTTCAACGTGGAGTTTTGAGATGTTTGGGAACTTTGAGATGAAATTGAACCAGCGGACATTTGTCCAGTTAATTTTGGTTTATTAAAATAAGTACTTGGCGGTTTTGGTTTCGAAACATTCGGGTTATTTAATTTAAACGATTCTAATGAATCCATATCTACTGTATCGTTTATAACATTGTTAATTCCATTAGAAGGTTTATTTAAGTTTGAATTTCCATTAGAAAATGATGATAATCGATTCCCGGTCGGAGGTGAATCTTTTAGATTATTTTTCTGCAAGGCATTTTGTCGAGGCAAAGTGCCATTTGATATGGCTGAGCTTAAGCTAAGTGTATCATAATCAGGGGTAGGACAAGGGGGAGGTAAAGGTTGTTGGAAACTTTTTTGTGGTACAGGCGGTGCTTTAGGCTTTGTGGAAGGCTTAAGCTTTGTACTAGTGTTTGTGTCTGTATCGGATATTGGCATCTGCAATAAACCACAAACAAAACTTCAATTCCTGTGTAAATACATGCAAACACAAGTGAAAACAAAACAACATTAAAGAAGATTTTTTTATATAATTCTGACGCTGCGGACTTATCATTAATTGTAATATCATATTTCGCGAATAGCGAGATAAAAAATACATGACAAATAAATTAGATAAAATAAAAAATTCTCGAAATATTTTGATTTACTGATAGTCAAATTACTTTAAAAACAACAAAATATTAAGTAACACTTGTTATCGCAATTTATGACTCATTAAAAATAAAAATTTTAAATATTTCTGCAAATGAAAATGAAATTAACATATTCTAATTTCTATTTTTTTTCTGTTTCACTATTAACAATAGTTTTAATATCCGATAATTGTTAACAAAAACATAATGATGAACTTACTGGTGGAGGCGGGGGAGGTAAATTAGTGGTAACAGGTGCATTACGTTGAATCGGAAATGAGGTACCACCGGAAGAATTCACCAAAGGCGTAAGCCTTTCACTTGCTTCCTCAGGAGTAGCAATGGTGCTTCTTCTTTGTGTTAATTGTAATTGGCGATCCTAAGAAAGTTTTAATTTCCTTATAATTTATTGTTTTATCATTATATTATTATAATAAAATACTTTTTAATTTCTCATTTCATTTAATTTTAATTAAAAAATATTAATTGCTTTTTAAATTATAACGCAATAAAATATTTCTATTGATAACATTTATTTCAACAAGTATTTTTTGGCTTTTGGTACAATCTAATTAAATTTAAGACATTTAAAAAATATTTCAAAAGCTATTTGTAATTAAAAGATTCTAGGAAATGTTAAATACATTGCAAAATGTAAAAACTTTTCTATTCACGCATAAAATTACAACATTTTAAAACAATATAAGAACAAAACTCTTTTATATAATTAATAATTGCACTTTCTTTTAATAAAATAATGAACAAATAATAATAAAAGAACTTACTTCGTAAGTTTGTATAACAACTAAAGGTTTACACTTTGATTTATTCATTTCAAAAGTTGAAGTTATAAATAAAAATGAGAAATAAGTCACGATTTATTCTAAAACATGATGTTTATGAAACCGATGGTGAAGCGAAACTAGTTAATAATTCCCAACAATATTTTATAAAGTAGAGTGGGTACCGACTGCAAGTTACTCAACTAAAATAATAACAAGTGAAACATCGTAACAACTGCAAATAATTTCTCAGGAACGTTAGTATTGTTCTACCTTAAAATAAACAATTCTGTGACGTATTTATACACTAAATTATACTTCGGTTATAAATTCAGTGATAAGATTATTATTATTACACTTGTTATGCATGCTTTTTAAAATTACTTTTATTTTCTAATATTTTTCAACTTTATTCGCCGTTTGATTTCTTTCATTTAAATAGAAAATTTATATGCATTTATTTACGTAGTCAATGTTTGGCAGAGATACTAGTACTGATAAATTCTTGTTATTAAAATATATCATATAATGTTTATCTATATAGAATTAATTATCTTTACACGGTATGTGACGTCATTAAATACTTTTAAATTATATTTATGTGTATTTTTAATTATATCTCATTTATTTATTTACATTTTCTTTTAAAACACATTAATATATAATATTTTATTTGTTACTATATTACTTGTGATAATCATTACTACAATGTTAAAAAAATTGAATATTATTCTTTATGCTTATGAAAATATATATTTTCCATTGACTTTAAAAGCCTGTACCTAAAAACTATCTACATGATAACTCAAAAAGTTCTTAATATATATTTTTAAAATTTTNATTTTTAAAATATATTTGCTCAACGTATTTGGAGATTAAAAAAAAAACTCTACACATGATAAAGGAAGAATTCTGAAGATTTCTCTATAAATTTTCCAAGTACTTATGTAAAGCAGGAATTGGCGAAAGTGGCCCGCCAAGAAATATTGAATTAAATTGTAGTAAAATAATATAACAAATAATTAGAAATAGAATCAATTGATATACAGGCAAATAATATGTTTTTTTTTTTTAAATGTTGATAAAAATAATTGTTGGTTTTAAAAAAAATTAATTACTTTGCAATAAAATGAGAATTTTTTCTTTGTATTATTATATATAAGAGTCTTATTGTATAATTTTAATAAATTTGTTACTAAAAAATGTTTTTTTCTTGGACTATGAGACCCGCTTAAACCTTTTTTTTTACTGTGAGGCCTGCCTAAAGAAAATCTTCTTAAAGTGGCCCACTGTCCGAGCCCTGATGAAATTCTTATAAATGTATTATATTTCGTTTGATAATTGTTTTTATACATAAATTATCAATAAATAACATACCATTTTCATTTTTTATTATTATTTATTGTGTACCCTAAAAAAATTCCAAAAATCCGTTCAATTTTGTCACGTTACTCATAAATTATTTTTATGAGTCAAATAAAACGTTATTTAGCAAAATGTTATCAATAAAAATATTAATAATTAATAATTTCTTAATTTTCTATTGAAATTATTAACTTTAGATGAAAAGCCATCATCATATTTATGAAAATTTACCAAGTATTATTATTAGAAATGTTTTATATTATGCTATTTCGATTTTTATAGAAAACGTAATTAGAAGAAAAACAATGAAGAAGTTTTAATTATAGAAAAATAGTTGAGTTTTTTTTTGTAAATTTACAGTTATTTATAAGTTTTTCTTTAACAATATAATAATAATTATATATCATACATACGTAATCATATTTACGATAGTTAGTGACCGTATCAAAATAACAATGTTTATTATTATTCCACCGGAAGATTGCAATTTTTCTTTAACTTATAAAACTATAAGTACATTTATTTCAAATGATTTCAACTGTGAAATATTGATAAAATAATATAACAAATTTAACGATATTTATATTTAAAATAAAAAACATTTAACAATATTTCAAATTCCAATGTAATGAGTTCATTAATTTGTGATTATTTTCAAACGAATATTTTGATAACAATTTATTTTGTTTAAGAATATTTTCGTTACCTTTATTGACGATTCTATGTTTTCGATTTTATTCGATTTTTCTTGTGTTGACTCTGTTGAGTCTTCACTTTCAGTTGATGAACTGAACATTTTTTTATGTGCACGCTTAAATTCGTCCATTAATTTGTCATGTTGATGTTTTTTATCGGAATCGACATTTTTTAATATTTTCTTTTTTTGTAGTTCTTCTTCGATATTTATTTTCTTTTGAGTATCTTTATTTCTCTGAAGATAAACAAAATATGTATAAAAATAAATTGTTCATAAGTTAAAATTAAATCTTTTTTGGAACTAGTTCACAGTTTAGCAAAAAATAAAAAAAACACACATTGATATTCAAATCGATTATAAAAATCCTTTGTCAATAATATATTGTTTAAAATTTTTGAAAATACTTTAAGTACACCATTTTCTTTATAGGTAATTTTTACCTATATGAGGATTATTTTGAGAAGTCATTGAAAAAATATAAAGTTACATTAGGGAACGAAAAATCTAGGTATAAAATCTTAAAAAATAATTAAAATACGGTTTTTTTTTTGTTTTAAATATATTTTATTATAACTTACTTCGGACCTTCGTTGTAATTCCAAAGTAATAGCACTTGACAAACTACTAGACACAGTACTACTTCTGCTAGTAGAACTGCCAAAACTAGCAATAGAAGGGCTTTTATTAATTGATTCATCAGTCTTATCATCTTCCATATCACTTCGATGCACCTCAACAACAACAGTTTTTGTTTCATGTTGTTGCTGGACCAAACAAATATCAGCTAATTTACTAGTTGCTATTTTATCTTTATTCTCCAAATCCTCCTCAACTAAATTATTCTGGCATTCTTCCGCAGTACCATTATTTTTTATCGTAGTACCATTCTCAGATAAATTGATAATAGTAGGTTTAAAATGGCGAGGATTTTCATCCCAATCATAAGAAATTTTCTCCCAACTTTTTGGTTTAAACCGTTGGAAGTCTAAATGTGATAATCGATCTTCCAATTCAAGAGATTCTTCTTTAACAATTGATAAACGTTTTGATTCAGACCATGAAGGGCTTTGATCGCCTGTTACAGAAGACGCGGAACTATTATAACCACTGGATTCACCAGGGAAAAGTTCTGAACCCGCGCCTTTTCGAACTACAAGGTCTAATTGGCGAGATGTTTTCATTATATTTACAGCCTATAAATGTATACATTATAACTAAATTTGAAGTTTGTTTTATTTGTAATTGAACACTTGCCTCATTAAAAGCAATATCTGTAAAATCAACATTATTGCAATAAAGAATTTGATCTCCTGGTCGTAAGCCAGCATCTCGTGCAATTCCTCCTTCTTTTGTAAATTGCACGAAAATACCTGGTTTCCATTCTGGACCTTTGCAAATTCTATTAACGAATAAATATATTTCAATATTTGATATAAATAATTACTATATTTAAATTTGTTTTAATAAATTACCCGCATCCAAGTTTAGCTCTTTGCGCAACAGCAATACTAATTCTAATATCATGATGCTTTTCCTCCAAAGGTGGAGATTCACTTAAAATTGAAGTAAAATCTGGAATAATTTGCCAGCTAAGAGGATCTGTCGATTTACTAAAAAACACAAACATTTCTTTTGTAATTAAATAATAATTCATGTAGGTAATAATTTCATGAATACATATTAATTAAAAATAAAAGATAAAGAAGATACAATACAAGAAATAATGAATATAGATGAATTTTACACCTGTTCAATAAGTTAATTACAATAATCAGTCAATAAGGTGTGAATAAACAATACAAATTAAATGAAAAAAGTGCATTCGCGCATTCCTTATTCTGTTTATGAATTCATTGCCGTGGTTCAATGCATAATGAAATTAAAATGAACTTACTCTTTCACTGGTATCATTCCCACACCTGTAACAAAAGGAAAACGTCATTTTAATGAAGAATAATTGCACACCAAGAAATCTTGCACATTTGTACTGTACATTTTATATAGAAGATGTTATTTAAATCATTGGCGTTCGTTATTTATATATAAATATATCGATTACAACTGNAATATCTTAAAAACAATTAGTTTCCATATTATATTCATAGATATGTTTAAAATCTTCAACTCGATTAGCTCAGAAAGAAACAAATTTGGAGAAACATAATTATAAATTTTTGGAAGGTATACCCCTTAGTATTTTTTCAATTTTTAAAATATTGCTATAAAATACTCAGCTTCAAATTTGATTTCATAAAAATAATATTATATCAATCATATCTTCAATAACTTTTAAGTTATTAGTATTTATTTAATTTTTGAATAAACTTTTAAAAAATTTGTTATTGCAAATATTTTGGGAACTGTTAGTTTCCATATTATTATTAAAATGAACCCAAGTAAATCATGAAACAATAAAATTAGAATATTTTTTTAATACATGCTATAGAACGCTCAATTTTTAAGATTAATTTATAAAAATTACCATATTTACGTAAAATAATTCAAAAAATTTAGTATCTTTA
>NEEE01001071.1:37078-50222 GCA_002278615.1 Pogonus chalceus
TTAACTGCAATTATTTTTTAATCTTTTAGTGTTTATATTGATTTATATTATATTTCTTAAAGCTTTTTTGCACTTATAATAAAGCAGAAATTTTACCAAACTACAATATTTCAAATCTAATATTTGAAAAAAGGAAATTAAATTCATATATCTAGAAATTGTATTCTCTTCCAACGTATATTTTAAAATCAATACTAATTTTATATAGCTGATGTTTACCTGATAAAAATATTGGGAGTTACTTTAAAAATTAATAGTTATATATTATAAAACGTAAAACATTTTCATGCAATTCTATAACTTTTTATGAAAATAACACAAAAAAAAATCATATCTTTTTAACACATAAAAGGAATCAGATATTAGAACCGAAACACATTGCAAATGGCATTGAAATTTGAAAGCACGTTCAATTTACTTTTTTGAAATGATGGTAACAGAATCTCATATGGCCTTGATTTTTTCAACAGAATATTCACATTGGCATGATATTGCCAAAACTGAAAATTTATTTTACTTTCCTTGAATATGAAAAATAATTGAATTTTTTATGCATAAGTCTCGAAACATATGTCACAACACGTAATGTAAATATTCTTGGGTTAACATATATGTATTTTATGGCCATGTGATTAATATATTTTTTATTTGTAATTCTCTGTGTAATACTGTCATCTGTAATTGGACGTAAAGCAATTATTTGATCTACTATACTATTGTCGCATGGAAATTAGATGCAAATACATGACAACCCGGAAATGGTTTATTTGAACTGAGATTCGTTATTGATGTTATTGGTTCAATCTTCATTTATAATTACTTATTATTTTTCTTGTTATAAATAAATAAACATTACTTTAATTGTTTATATTATTATTAATAATAAAAAAATTGTTTCAGTATAGTATATTATTTATTTGAATGAAATTATCGATCAAATTCTTATTTTTTTACAGATTTCTTAAAACATTTAGAATAGTTTATTCTGTAATAAGTTAGAATATGAGTAAAATAGCCATTCCAAACATGTTTCAAACTATTTTTTTTTAATTATAAAATCAGCTAATTTTACAAAAATATAACCAAAAAATTTTTGACAGATTTTTTTAATATTTTAAAAACAGTTTCTAGATATTTCCACTTGATTATGGGTTATAATATAATATAAACTTCGAATTTTTTTATTAAACACTAATGCATAATAATTCCTCACAGATGCGCAGATTGTAACCATTCTATGATTGAAAAGTATACAAGAAGGTTATGAATCCCGTAATAGAATTAGAGAAAATAAGTTCTTCAGTAGAATAATATAATATGATTTTTATTAAAATATACATTGTATTAATATCTCTTAAAAAATATGCATATATATTATATATCATAAGAATAGAAAATATAAACATGCACAAGTAATTATGATACTAATAAGCAAAATTTGAAAAATGTTCTCTACAAATTTATAATTAAAAATAGAATCCAATTTAAGGTTGCAATATAGTATTTACAAACTGCTCGATACAAATTAATAGAATTAATTATTGAATGTTTTAATTTTAGTAGATATAATAATACCTATTAATAAAGTATACTTTTTAAAACATATTTACAGTCAAATTTACTTAAAAATTAAATTGTTTTCGGAAAATGTTGATATAGATATAGAATATGGGAATTTAAGCCAGATAATTTGTAATAATTATTTTATAAAATAGTAAATTTTTTAATATGTAGACAATACTTAATTTTTGATATTTGAAAAATACATTTTAAAGAAATAAAATTAATTAGTTTACATAGAATTACAAATATTTGTTTTTATGTTAAGTATGCATTAATGAATAATGCTTTTATTTTTGCATCAATAAATATTATTTAATGCATTTGCATAAAAAATACAGTAATATTTATATATTTTTTAAATCTATATAATGATAGCAAGCATAGGAACACAATAACCTTAAATACACCATAACAAGTCATAACAAAACGAAATGACATAATAAGCGACCTATATTAGCAACCCTCTAAATACATAGATTTTATCCGACATCAGTAGAAATGTCATATATACAAAACATTTCATTGCAGATAAGATAGTTCAAACAGGACGTTGAATAGGTGGGTGTACTCAAGTTTAAAGCAAAGATTTTCTAAAGTTGAAAGAAGCGAAATTCGCCGGAAAATTGAATCTATCAAGTTGGATGTAAAAATAAGACCATGTCCTAAGCAAACAACATTTTTAAAACAGCTACGAAAACTCTTATTTTACCACTAACAGAGCAATTCCTATTTTTTATTCTTTCTAATTATTTGACAATCCTTTATTTTTCGTAACAAAAATTCACTTATGCTAATGTTTATTTAAAAATTTTCTATGCATTTTTAGAACTATTAAAAAATTGTTTTTTTAGCTTTCATTGATGAATTGTTAAATAGTTATTTACATACCAAGTGCGGGAACCAAGCTCACGCAAGAAGTATGTACAATATTTTTTGTACGAAAAGTTTAAGACTAATAATTTATTATTTATATTATTTTTAATGGTTATGTTTGTCGCTTCATAGGTTACTGCTGTCAAATCAGACAAAATGTGTTGCCAACTGTGTTAATGAAATGCACTAAATTTATACTTAAAAATTTAATTTAATTCAATAATTTACCACTTTTTATAATAATTATTAGGAAAAGTAAAGTTTGAAAAACTATACTTTTTTATTATAAATACAGTTTTTTAATAGATACCTTAGATATAGGAGTGCTTTTTGCGAAATTTCCCGTACGCTAATATAGTTACAATGCGGAAAATAGAAGTTTCAGATGTTGCTAAGGTAACGCAAATCAACACTTTTCAATGCATGAGTACATAAAAGTAGTTTTCAGTTAGCATTTATAAGCAATTTAAAACAATGAAGAAGAATAATAATAATAATACATAATTATTTTATATTTTGACATAAAGTCAAAATTTAAAACTAATCCAAATATCGGAGTAAGTAATATTTTGTTTTAAAGGATTTGAAAAAAAAAAAAATAATAAAAATAATATCAGTAAATGTAGCTTAAAGTTTTAACAAAATTCATTACAAACTTTAAAATGACATCTACACTATAAATTAAAGTATTCTGAATTCTAATTACCTGTACTTTTCATATTTAATGAGTTAATTTATTGCTGCAAAAATTAAAAAGCCTAATTAGCTTATTATACAAAGAAAAGTCGCCACTTAAGCATTCTTTACAATTATATACCTAATGTATTCTCATAAATATATTTACGTAAATATTCTACCAAAAGAAATGTTTTAAATTCGTTTTAAATATTTATTTATTAGACTCTTAGTTATGATTTGAATAAATTTATTCAGATACAAAATATTGAATTTCTTATTCGCTCGAGTTTATTCCAATTAGATTTTAAAATTGTATTTTATTGTTTTTAATGTTTTCAATAGTTATACTGTAAAATAAACATTTGAAATATAAGTAAAAATTTAATATTATTTATTTTATCTATTTCTATTAAAACAAAATACTACCCAGATAAATAATCGATTTATCTATTGCATTTAATCAAATATCTAAAACAAATGTACAGTATTCTTTTAAAACATATAAGGAAAACAAGATTTTGTTTGAAAAAACACTTTAAAAATCTATTACAAAAGTTTTTTATTTATTAATGTTCTTCGTGTTGATGAATTGATAGAAGTTTTGAAAGTTAGAACATTTTTTATTTTACTGTCGTTTAGATATTGGAATATATTTTTAGATATCAATTGAATCGTTTTTGTTTTTATTAAAAGCAACAATTTAAAATTTAATTTAATTTTTTAGTCTTTTAAAATGTCAGAATATTTTATTTATGGTTATATTTATTAAAACTGAAAAGTTAAAGCTGTTTAAAATCGTCAAATAATAAATAAATTATAGCTTTTAAATAATTATTTTATTGGAAAAATTCTTTAAATTACAGGTTTAATTTACAAGTTATCTTGGTAAATAAAATTGAGTTCATAATTTTCTGCATAAATAAATACAAAGTAAGAAGTTAAAGATAATTTCATCCCAAAATTAATTTATCAATAACCTCGTTATGCATCATAATTAACACCAGTTAATTGAGATTTATTACACGTGCTTAAACTTCTAAATTTATAAGGCATTAAACTTCGGAAAAATAATTATTAATTATAAACAAAAATATTTACTTCCTTTAATGTTTGATTGTTTGCGTTTAATCAAACAAATTACATTTAAAACAATGTATACATAGTTTGTTAAACTATTACAATTATTTCAATATGTTTATTGCACTTGAAATAACTTTAACATTGTTATAGGAATAGTTTGTTAGTAATTAATGAAAGTAACGAGGTACTACAATTTAAAATCTCTTATAGTTTGTAGCAACATTATTGTAAAAAGCACGTTGATATTTTTTACACAATTGAAATTCATTATAAGAAAAGACATTTTCTTAAATGGCAAGTTATTTTTATTCTTTATTTCCTTAACAAACTTTTACGTAGATCACTTTTATTATTTCTCGATTTAATTTTTTATAAATATCTGGAAAACTATTGGAATTTTGTTTTATCAGAAATAAACGAAAAACGTCATATAAAACAAGGTGTACTAGAATGAAATTGCAGTGGCTCCTATATAAAGTTTTGCTGCTCAGGTTAGATCCTCTTGAATCTGTTGACCATTTGAAAACGTCTGCAGACCAAACTGATGTAATGAGAATGACGAGATATTGTATATTTCGAAGAGTGCTTTAATGACGATAACTCGCGTACAGAAGACTTTTCTCTATTGCGAGCCGCAAACTCGACATTGGATGGTCGCCAAAACGAGCTTTATTGTGAAAGCTGGTCCCACCTTCGTAAAATCGTTTGAACCAAATTGCTGTTGCTTTACTTTGGATTCTAGTTTTTTATTATATTATCAAATAAAACTTGCTTTCGAAAAATTTCATTAGTTTGTGGTAATTGATTTTTATCTTTTAATAATATGTTTTTAAATTTTAAAATCATTCAATACTTTTCAATCGAAAATTAATATATACAAAATGCAAAGACAAAATAAAAAAATATTTTATTTCATAGATGACTACTATAAATTGTATAATAATATGTTATCAGCACAGTGTTTAATGTAATATTTTACATATTGTCTAATTGTATTGAACATATTGTTTAGACATTTCATATAATGTCGGTGATCCTTCTATTAAAAGAAAATTGAACTGAATTTATTAAATTCGTTGTTTATAATACTTATTATGTTTTATGAATCATTAATGTAAACCTTTAATTATAAATGGACAGAACAATGGCATTAAGTTAACAATGTAGAATTTTTTAAGCAAAATTGATTAAGGGGAGGAAGCACCCTAAAAGTTTCAAAAAAATCGATTTTTTTACATAAATCTATTATTTATCCTATCTTATATGACCCTCTAAAATAGTTTATTCATATCCGAAGTCATTGCAAAAATACAAGAATTGTGGAGGCCGTACAATACATTAACTACAATACCGAAAACTTTAAACGCGGTTTTTTCGAAACCACATTTTTCAAACTGAGTGCCAGTTTTTCTCGGGAACCATTCAATGAAATCACTAAAATCTTAATGATTTTTTTTCAAACTAATTTCATTTCTGCAATTTTTAGAAGTTTCAAAAAAAAATGTGCTTCACAATAGCCAATCTTATATAGTTTTAGGAAATCTAAACGATTTTGTACTACCTTCTTTAAGGACTAATGACTATTGACACCTATGGAGGTGCTTTTTTTTGGAAGGTGTCTGACGCCGAAGGCTACCACGACACTAAATATTAATAATTTTGTTTTAAAAATATTTGTAATAATAAATAAAATACGTGCAATAATATAGTAAAAATCCCCAAATGATTCAATTGCTATTTAACAATTAAAAAAATTTCTGAATATCGCTGTTTTTTTAGAGCTGTCAGAGTGAGATCCTCCCTCCTTAGATGTTTATTTTAATATCATATAATTGTGTTCAAGCATTACCTATAAAAAACGTATATTCAATGTTTTATAAAATGCCTAGTTATTTCATATACTGATTAGACCATCTATATACGATGATTGTTATATAACAGATAATTTTTAATCTAGACATTCTTTCTCATATGTATAATTATATCTAATAAATATCAAAATACTATTACAATTGATGTCTTTACTTAACATTTATATTTTTAAATCAAAGACAATACATCAAAGCACTTTAAAAAGTGAAGTAATAACTAAGTTATCTTATTCAAAAAATTTATAACTATAAAATTTCTAATACATAAATAGAATTTCAGAAAATGCGTTTTGATATATGATTTTGAACATATCTTTACAATAAAAGTAATAAAAAGTAAATAATAATAGTAGTAAGGATCCACATGCTATTGAACGTGAATAGGAATAATGTCGGATCAGACGTGTTACAGATACCTACTAGATTACACTTGATATTTGAATATCTTTGCTAAATCTGCGATTCTGACATGCTCAACTTTATTGCTACCAATTCCTTTTATCTGTATTCTTACAAAAAAATCGGTTCAAAGAGCAGATAAGGAATACTTATTTAATTTGTTGTATGGAACCAATAATCAATAATGATATTAACAGTACAATCTTCCTTTAATTTATTTAAATTGTTCATATTTCAATTTTTTTTTTTAATAATGTATAATACTCATTTAATTAATTTCATAAATAAGTCTTCAAAAAATGATTTTTCATAATTTCCTTTGTTTTCATATGTGGATCACGCATGGAAGTGAATATTTACGTTGATAAACTGAATTCAATTAAAAACAAATTAAAATTACTAATTAATTTTCATATGATTCTTGACTAAATACCTAAAATAAGCTTCAATTAGAAATGATACTTTTTTATCAAAATTAATTGCGAATTAGACTAGAATTTAAAATGTATATTTTCTTAATCCCTTTAATTGAAAAACTTTTACTTTGTCTTTATTAATTTTTACTGCAATTATATATTATGACATACAGTAGAAATTTTTCATAACGATATCGCTTATAACATGGAATAAGTTTTTATAATCGAATTTACATTTCTTGCTTGGTCTCGATAAAAAATTGTATTGAAATAATACTTAATACAACTACATCAGCTATTACAATAAATCATTCATAAAAATAATTTTTTATTGTTTTAATTGCAGCTTGTTATATTCGTCACCACGAATCAATGTAATTGCGTAATCATTGTATGTTTACAAGGTTACCGTCTTGCGATCTGTACCGTTTGATGTGTTTTGAAAAATCCGATGTCTCTATATACATGTATGTACGTTTTGAAAGAAATAACAAATGCAAACAAAAACTGCGTACATTGGATAAAAAAAATTTCAAATAAAATTGCGAAGTATGTCAAATAAGCGTTAAGGAAATGAACAAGATAATAATATCTGCTTATTATTATGTAATTACATTGTTTCGTGGCAGCATCGATATGTACTAATATTTTGAGAAGTTCTAACAAATTATTTAAGACATTTTAATAAATATGGCCCCAATCTTTACAAATTTTGATATCGTACTAGTTATAAGTTTTGTATGAAAAAAAAAAAAAAATACTGACTATAATGCACAAATGTTCAAGCATGGAAAGCAAAAGGTAATTTACAAAATGATTGCTTAAAAAATGAAAACATTTGTAAAAACTTTATGGAAATTAAATCAAATAAAAATTTTTATTAATCCTACGAACACAGTTAAAAATAAATTTTTTATTTAAAACAATTGTTACTATATTTAAAGTGTTTTAAATAACCAAAGTGGAAAATCAAGTAAAGTAAAATTTTTATTATATGAAAAAAATAAAATTTTGGTTCTATAATTTGTATTTATGCTTTAAATACTAAATTTACACTTTATGATTTTTGTTTGATTTTATTGATTTATTTTTCGTTAAAAATGAAAATATTTTATAATATTAACTAAATATGAATGAATAATATTATTTTAAGTATTTTATTTTAAAAAAATTAACACTGACTTAACGACCATCGGATTTTGCTACCGCCTTTTCTGTTTTTTTTTTATCATTATTAGTGGTTTTTACTGGACTTTTAATCTCGAAGTTACTTATGTTAGATTTTTTATAAAATATCCGTTAATGTGTGCAATATAACTTTAACTGTGTTTTCTTCAGTTATATTCTTACATTTATAATTAATAATATCTATTAATTTTTATTTAAAAGAGACGAAATTCTTCTATTTAACTTATTTAAAGCAAAGATTTTATTAAGCTTTTAGGTTTAGATCATAAATAAATGTAATATTATTATTTACAGCATATAATCTGATAAACAAATATTACCAACAGAGAAAACATATATTTACAATTAACTGCTATGATTGCTATAATAGAATTATTTTATTAAACATATGTGGTACTACTGTGGTCTTGATCATTCATTGAATAATAATATTGAAAATGTATTAATATAACATGAAACTATCTATTAGCATATCTTGTTCCAACAGGATTAGTTCAGTACCATTACTATTATATAGTGTGACATATAATATCATTTAAATATAGAATTAATGTAATTGCTATGGTAGTTGTATATTGTAACGCCTATACAATTTATATTTATTGGTTACATTATATCAATTTTTTTTCATTTCTTGTTCCTTACAATTTTATTTTGTTTTCGTATGGTTTCGTTACAAATATTTATTAATATTTTCAAATTTAATACAACATTTTAACGTAAAATGTATTTTTGTGTATAAATTACACCTTAATTATAATAAATTTTACAAAGTTAGCATTGAAATTCTATAAAATATTATTGCGCACTATTTATAGAAATAGTTGTTATTTGGAATGCTTCATTTAATGTTAACGATTTAGATAGAATACTTTTACTAAAAAAAATCTCTGTTTGAATGATTTAAAAAAATATCAAAAAGACCGAGCTAAGTTCGAGCTAATTGTTTAATTCTGTTTTCAACATTAAATATTTGATTTCAAAATTTCTTTTCACACTTAATTGCAAGAATGATATGAATTTTCTTCTGTCAAGAGTACTTTAAATGAGTTTGGCTTCTTCATTTTGGAAAATGACACAAAAAGTACTTGTCAAAATTAATTTGGTTCTAATTGTGCATTCTTTAATCTTAGCAATAGTAAATTCTGCACGTGTAGGTTTGCCAATTATATCGTTGTTAATTTTTTCGACATCATCATTTAATTGCACAATTTTTTGTTGCCTATCTATAATGTCAGTGTCGGGATGTAATAAAAAATACAAATAAAAACATAGCAAAAAATACCGAAAAATGAGTTTTTCCGGAAATAAGTCCCTAACAGATTAACTTCACGACTCAAAAAGCTTCTAATTGGCATTTGACTAAATTTAACTGGTTAATTTTAATAAAGTTTTGTATTTACACCAATTTAAATATAGTTTTTCAGTTATAAATAAATACGAAATAAAACAAATTTATTTGGCACATAACAATGGCGTGTAAATATACTGACATTAACATGTATATTGAGTGGAATAAAATTGCAGTAGACAGCACTAAATGAAATTTAAATTCATATCATTTTTTGCTCCAATTTCATTTATTTCCAGCTCGTGCTTTTTACATTTACAAAAATACCATATTTTCATATTTTTAAAAATACATTGATAATTTATAAATTTAGTAATTATAAATTACATAAAAAATTAAAAAAAACATCGATTGAGAAAGCTTTCAATATCATAATTTATGTCCGGATTAAATTTCATATCTACAGAATTGTAAGAAATATTTACTCTTGTCTTAGATTTATAAGAAAGTGAATAATGACGTAATTTGAGAAATTTATCTAGAATGATATATGCATTCTACTTTAATTTCATATTACAAGATTCACCCCAATATTATTAGAATCTTTTCGGTCTTTTATATTGACCTTTCTGCAAAGTATTAAAGAATAAAACTTCGGATTATGCTTGTTATCCATGTTTTCGATAAAATATCGTAGAAAAGTACCATAGCGTGGTTTCATTATTTACGATTCAAAATTGTCTTTTATTCTTTTTCTTTGTACTTTTAAAGTATTATAGAAAATAAGTATGTTTTTGTTATTTTTCAATGTTTTTATATTTTTAAGTATGTCTCATATTCGGAATTATTATTTTTTTCTTATTTTAATAGTTAACTAAATACGTAAAACATTTATTTTACAATAATAATTTTACTTGATCTTTAGTAAATTTATGTCAAGCGTAAAAGTTTAGTATAACTAGAAGTAAACAATAACTACTAAACAATTATACTAACAACACATAATATGAAAAGTTTGTAAACTACAAACTCCATTCTAAATAATATTACAACGTATTAATTATAATGTCTTCTTATAAAGTACTCTACTTGTGTTATGTTACACTTAAGTAATAATTTTCAGTTGTAATTCTAATGGAATTATATGTATATAACTAAATTCGGTTATTTTAAAATAGTATTTTTATTATAAACTTATTAATATATTGACTTTTATTAACGTTCAGTTATTAGAGAAACTTAAAAATTAAAATTATAAAGGGATAAAGTTTCTAATTAAATTTTTCAATCAAAACGTACAATTAAAAACTGAATTGTAAAAAAATACTGGGGTGATCATTCATTGAAAGAATTAATAGATGTACTACGAAGCATTACAAAACATAATTCAGAGATTACAAGAACAGGATATGAATCAAAACTAGCCAGTTTGACGGCTTGAATAGAGATCAAATTCTAATAGATACCATACAAGCACTAAAAATAAAGAAATCTTAAAAAGAAAGTAATAAAACTGAGAAGCTTTTCAATAAAATGTACTATCTTTTTATTTTTTATTTTACAGCATATATTATAATTAAGAACAACATTAGTAACAAGATTAAATAACCATATATAGTCGGGGCCACGAAACATTGTAATTGCATAATAATAAGCAAATATTTTATTATCTTTTTCGCGCTCACAACATGCGCAATGACATCTGACGCACGCGGTTGTCAACCAGAAACTTTCATTTCCCGCACGAGTGCGGGAAACGTCCAAAAACCACTGTCTATCCAGGGGTATTCTACAGGAAACTATTTTTAGAATAATAATATTTATTTTATAAAATATTACTTCCACCACAACATGTATTAAAAACTATTGTTAATTCAGAATATTTTAAATAAATTGAGTGCAGCTTGCATACTGCGCCATCTATTGACTAAAGAAAGAGTTTTAAATGTCCTTAGCAACCAGTTATTATGAAATTACTACAGTGACATTTATTTTCATATTCGCGAATAATTTGCAATTTTACTTATTTGAAGAATATTTTAAGCGTGTTTTTTGTTCGTTGCGAAAAACATTGTACAAAATACGTACATGAAAACGCCTTCCGCTCATTCGCGCTAATAAAGGCACTCGCTCGTGCTTTAACAATGCGCTCATGCGGGAACATCGTCTTCCCGCACTTTTTTCGTAAATAACTATTTCATCTTCTTAACGCTTAGTTGACATACTTCTTAATATTGCGAAGTATGTTGTAACTTTATTCAAAAAAATATTTATGCAGTATATCTAAGTTTGGTTTACATTAGTTACTTCTCTACAAAGCGTTTTTCGGAGCACATAAAACATTTAGGATCGCAGGACGATACCATGTAAACGCACAATTATTATGCAATTATATTATTTCGTGGCTACAACTATAGTCCAGCATGTTTCTGAAATTTATAATTAATTTAAAAGAAAACCAAATAAAGAATTAAAAATATATCAAAAGTGCAAATTAATTATTAAATTAGCTAATTCAGTAGAATTCAAAGATAATAAACCTTTTAGATAATTAAAAATGGATAACTCATTTTTAAATCCAAATTTAAATAAAAAGTAAATAATATTCTATTGTTAAATAAATAATTTTTAATTATTTCCTGATATAAAAATAAGTTAATTGATTTTGATGAATGAAAACGAAATTATCTTAAAATGTAAAAAGTAAATTAAATTTGAAGGATTATTTGCCAATTTACTATTTCTAATTTAATATTTTCATACTTTTTACATCTTTTAATACTATTTTAGTAAGCTTAACAAATATTTAATTCTGTTTTTTGTCATTTTTTTTTTATTAATTTAAATCTCTAATTCTTTTCTCTAATTAAAGTTTTTTTAAACAGTCCAGATATAAAATTATTCAAATTATTATATTAATACAAATTCATGTTTGAATTCTATTGATTTCATTTTGTATGTTTTTTGAAATATTTAACAATTGAATAAACTATAAAAATTAAATTGTAAACAATAAATATCATATTACGTTAACTGATACACTGAATCAAACAAACAATGGGTATCTATTTCAAACACATAATGGACAGTGAATTAAACATATTATACAAAATGCAATTTAATTATTTTTTACTAAAATTGCAATTTATAAAGTATCTGAAATGTAGGAAACCAATTTGAAATATCTCTATTGAACAGGTTCTCATACAATTTTCCTGGTTCAATCAGCTTATTCAAAAAATAAATTTAATCTATCTATGACGAAAAATTGAAAACTAGAATGGTATTTTTATATCTTGTAATCAACTACATGTAATATTAGTTTTCAGAATAAGAAACATAAATATCGTATTTCTTATAGTTTTTATTTATAAAATGGAACAATTTATCTTAATTAATATTTTATGATATTTAACGGTAACACTCAATAGTCCAGCAAAATGCACAAAAAAAGAGGTCAACCGTGCATTTTGGGTAGGCAGCAATTTTATTTTTTATCATATAAAGGATTTTCTCAAAAGCTTAAGTTTTAGTTTTCGGGGTCGGGGTTGATGCTTTTATGGCGCATTTTGAAAATAAAGGTGAAATCTTGCTTTAAGATTATCTTGAAAACTATAAGTGTTACAAAAATTTTGTAAAAACGTTTTTATAAATAATAATATTATCTACAATTTTGTTAGTAACTTTTGTTGTAAAATAAAAAGCTTCTTACAATTTTTTTTCTACAGCCGCTATACAAAGGAGGCGTTTTGCGCCCTCTTTTGTGATCACAAAATGGTACTTTG
>NEEE01001071.1:64401-81517 GCA_002278615.1 Pogonus chalceus
AAAAGGCATCGACCCCGACCCCGAAAACTCAAACTTAAGCTTTTGAGAAAGTCCTTTATATGATTAAAAAAAAAATTGCTGCCTACCCAAAATGCACGATTGACCTCTTTTATTTGCGCATTTTACTGGACTACTGTTCTTTCATTTGGTTTGGTTTTAGTCTTAATAAATAAACAAAAAATAATTATTCTTTCAATTGTTTTTGCCTGTAATTTTAATTTTATTTTATATTTATGAAAAAATTAAATTAAAACATCATATATTTCAATCTGAGCCCTCTCAAGTGCCCCAGTTGCCCCAGGTTTTGATTTTTTTAAAGTAAGTCTCCATTATTTTAATCTTCCTTATATTAAAATAACAATTATAAGAACAGAAAGTGTTACAAAGTTTTTTTTTATATTTTTCCTGGTTCTCTGTAAACTGCTTAAAGATGGGAATTTTTATTTACCTGTATTCTCATGACAGGATCGCCGCATATCATTAAAAAAAAGCTCATTGATTGCATATTTTAATTCTGAACAACTTTTGTATTTAAATATTTGTCCAAACATTTTACCATTAAATTTCAAACAGAAATAATTAAAAACAAAAATTTATGATAAATAACTGAAAAAAATAAAATTAAATTAAAAATACGAAATATTTTTTCCAATTTTTTAAATGCAGATTTCAATTACACATAAATATAAAAACTTTGTTAGTTTTGAAGTAATCATAATCATATTTTCATTTAATCAAAGAAATACATGCATTAATAAAGAACATAAACATTCATTGAAATGAATTAATAATAGATTTCGAATGAATTGTTCAACAAAATTAAAGTTAGTTTTAAACTGTAATTCAATTTTATTTGTTCTTTTATTCAAACTTTCATAATTTGTGCAATTTTCATAATATTACAATGATAAAAAGTATTTTTGATCCAACTACGCTAGGAACTTATTTCAACATAAATTAATTTAAAATTCAAATGTAACTTTTATGCGAAATTAATATTTTATATAATTTATAAATGTTAAAAGTATCATCTTTTGATATTAATATTTATATAAAAATCTAACAACAATCTTATAATACAAATTTTCTTAAGAATATATTTTCCCTACATATAAAATATGTAATAAAATATCAGCTGTCTGAATTTTATTTGCAATAAAAATGGATTGTAAATTAAACTTAGAATTATATTGAAATTTAAAAGATATATCATAAAATATAAGATTGCAGCAATATATTCCAACCAGTTTTCTACATAAAGAAAATTTGTTTGTGTCGTCTTCGTCTATCTACTTAAAGTAAAGATATATTTTATGGATATTTAAATAAAATAAACTCCAAAATCCTACGATATACAGACATATTTTGTAATACTTATATTAAATTAAAAACAGCTTAAGTTTCTTTAAAAATTATGCATATCTAAGCATGATTAAATTAATATTTGTACATTGCAGTACCGCAATTATATTCTTGATCAATAAATGAAATTTTGAATTAGCATGAAATTTGCATATTCTGTTATATTAATAATTTGATAATTTTGGCTGAAAAGTTGAATTTGCATATTATTATTAAGTTTAATCTGTCCTTCATAAATTTAATAAAATCATTTGCAACGTATGTTTTAAATAAAAATGATTTCAATTTAAGTTAGAAACAAATGACTGGATTCAATAATTGGAATAAATCGTTAATAGTTAATATAGAAGATTGTGTTTATTATCCTAAGTTACATTTAGAACTTAATAACTCACTCAAATAGGTTCTTCCTTACATTTATGGAGTCAGAGAAATTGATAGTATCTGCAGAACTAGAGTTTATTTCACAAATGAACAGTTTAAACTCTATATTTGCAAGAAAATTGGTTGATATCAAATTATAGTATAATATCCTGTGAAATGTTTATTATCGAAATATTTGTTATATTATTAAATAATTAATGTACGTTCAGCCTTAACATCATTTCCATTTAGTTTAATATAATAATTTCCAGGATTCAATATTTTGTTTACACAAATAGTCTGTCTATTACTTGTAGACTACTGAATTTGAATTTTATTCTATCTTTAGAAATTTTACATTATTCTTATTGGAAAAAAGTATTTTATATTTTATGTTAATCTTACCTATTATAGATTTATAAAATATGTACTTTTATATTCAAGAGCTGAACTATAAATATTGTATATATTTTATTTTAGAGCAATTATTGTTCTTTTAACAATGATAAATAGATATTTAGCAATAATCCTTGTTTTATCTTCTTGATCTATTTAAGAAGACATATACTATTTGCGGTTTTAAAAAATCGATTTATTTTACATATTATTAAAGAATATGATTCGATTTTCGAATCCATATTGTTGTAAATGTCAAAAATTTAAAAAAATCGTTTTTCCAATTAATAATTTCTTTTTAAACTTTAAACGCGTTTTTCTTTTATTTTTATTGATGGTTTCCGGAATATTTTTGAGATTTTGAAATGGATCGTCCAATTGTTTTGATTTTTCTCCAGCTTAAAGTCCATAAAATTTATCGTCGTTTATCCTATTTTAATTTTTTCTATTTTTTTTTTTTTAATATAAAAGAAAACAAAAAAACCGCGAAAAATCTATTCTGTTTTTGACAGGTTGATACTTTGTAACAAATACAATTGTTTAATGCGAAATTAACTTAACTTTAAAAATCCGTTTCGCATATTTGTTTCAAATAACCCAAGCTCGGGGAATATCTAGGAACCATGCACATCTGATTTTTAACATGACCTATTAAAAAAGGTAAAAAATCATGATAATAGGCTTCTTTTAGACGTTAAAAGGGTATACGCATGCCGTCTTAAGAAACAAGTTATCGAAGATCTTATTTTGCAAAGAAAAATTATATTTTTGTATTTTAAAATGGCTCCATTAATTATTTATTTACTTATAGTAGATTTTTATTCAATTAAAAATCTTTTTAATTTAATTTATTAAAATAAACATAACTTTGCGATTTCCTTATTCTTCATTTTACTGCAGTTGATAATTTATTTTTTCTACAGTCGCTATACAAAGTAGGTATTCTGCGCTTTCCTTTGTCAGCGCAAAATGTTACTTTGCCGCTCGCTGACGTCATCTACACGTATATTACCTTCACAAGTCAATCTGACATATGGTTGCTCTGTCGGTATATTACATAAACTAACAAAATTTGCTGCTATGTAAAACTTATTATTTTTTGTTATTGTGGATAACTCATTGTGGCGACTGTAGAAAAAATCTTGTTAGTGTTTCGAGCACAAATGGACATTGTCGATTTCGAGAGAATGCAACGATCTCTCAATCGACAATGTCCCACTTTGCGCTCTTAATACACAAATAACTATTAATATAACGGTTACTATTTTAAATGTTCATATCTTATTTCTTTTTATAATAATTTTAATTAAGTTTACTTTACAATACACAAAATTACCTTTCATTTTGAAAAACATATGCAATTTATTTAAATTAATAGTTACTTTAAAAATTAGTTGACTTCTGTAGACATGTTTTTACAAAGCCTTTGAGAGCGTATATGATAATCAAAAAAGGTGATGTACCAACATATTTAACCATGTGAGATGAACACAGTTACACTTTTTTTAGTTATTTTATATAAAAATATAGTTACGTTAGAATAAGTATTCCATGTTAAAAATAGGCAACTTTTAACAACAATGATGCTTAATAGATTTTAAATTAACAGTTTATTTAATTTATTATTATTCTAAATTAGTAGTAATTTTGATTACAAGAGATGAGATATATATGTATGTTTTCTAAAGGTTGGTTTAAAATATAAATATTTAATACAAGGGGTATATTATATCATTTTAAAATTAATTTTGTAACGTATTATATAATTTTTCAACCGAATAATTCACAGGTTTCTATGCACTATACAAATTAGGCTACTATATCGTAAAAAAAACGTTAATATTAATTCTGCTGAATGATAATTTTATGTTTGTCAAACTGAAAAAAAAAAACAGAAGTTGAAACAGTTAAAAAATAATACAATTTTAAACTTATAGCAGTAATTTAATTATTTTCAGTAAAATTTAAATCCTTGCTTAAAGTTATTACCAAAATTTTTAGTAGAAGAAATACGTTTAATCATATCGTCCAAAATAATATAATTAACAATTAAAACAATAAAAGCACGGGTGCGAAACCCTAAAATTGTTTCAAATGATCCTTAAATGGCTAAGAATACGACTGAGTTTAGTATCGGAAGCTGACTATCGCACATTTTGATTCAAAATAAAACGTAACTAGGACAGCTTGCCTCAAATTCTACTCTCAACTGATTTAATGTCTTTTAAATCAAATTTTAGAAACTTGGTTGCAAAAGCAGTTTTTTATTTTAATTTCGTAATTTTATATACATTATTAACATTATTATACATATTTGACATTTTACTGATACACATATATTCCAGCATTAATAAAGATAAAAGATATTATCAGAAAAATTACAAAATAACAAATATATTAAATATTTTAATAATATGTAGTATAAAATGGATTGACTAGAGATCTACTTTATTTAATAATCATTTAAATTTCGCGTAAGAAATATAAGTTTCAAATTTATTTTGATTTAAAATATATGACTTAAAATTAAAATACAAAGTTAGACAAATTTATATTTATAAATACAACATTTCAACCGCTTTGCATATTTAAGATCATTTCAATTCAATAACAAGTTTTAGTAACATTTCTATGTACGTGTAAGTCTATTAACATGGCACCCCAAGACTGAAATCTAGAAACTTTGCAAATTCATATTTATGACTTTCATAAAGCTTTTGGTTTAAATTATTCACCTTAATGTGATATTTTATAATTAAATATAAAGCAAATGTTTCAACGATCAAAGGTGTTAAATAGAGATTTTGTTAGAAATGAAGTAGTTATAAAATTGAATTTTAATAATTTTAATAATTTCAAAATATATAGTTTATGTTTTCAATAGAAATAAAGACACATAATTAATATTTTTTATAAAATAGATGTTTTAAAAAAGGTCACATTAATACATTTTAAATTATGAATTTATTGTATTTTTTTTAACATTGAAATGTAATATTATTAAATTAAATAGATCATTACTTTTATTAATTAAAATTTTGTTACTTAAAATTAANTAAATAGATCATTACTTTTATTAATTAAAATTTTGTTACTTAATTTTCTTTAAATGTAGATTAAAATATGTATATATATTTTTATTCTGAGAGTTTAAAACTGACATTTAAAATAATAAAATAACAAAAAATAATAGTTTGCTGAAAACTTTTAACTTCACTAATTTAAACACATTTTATATTATAAGTTACAACAAAATTTAAAATTCTTGTAAATCTTTTGTTAAAAGAACAATATGTTTAAATTATTTTATGAAATACACTTTTTACTTTTTAATTAGTTGATATTTAACTTTTTCTGATAAATTATTTTGCAGAGATAAATATAAAGAAGTTACTTTTTGTTTTTATTTAATGAAATGAATATGGCATTGAGTTATTAAAGGTCAATATGTCAATAAATGGACATACATACATACACATATTTTTAATGTAAGCATTGAATATACCTGTCAGACTTTGTATCTAAAATGACATAACTGATAAATCACAAAAATTATTCATCAATATTATAACAGAAATAACATTCTAAACAAAATACGTGGTATATTTTCAAACAATAATTATAAATATCATAACAAGAAAGTTAAATACTTGAGGATTAAAACCATTCCTAATTTATAAAAATTTGGAAAGTAATTATTTTGTTTGCCTAGTTATTTAATTATAATATTTTTTTCTGTATGGAATTTAAATTTCATATTGTAAGTATAAAATATTGTAACTTCAACAAAAAACAACATTTCTAAGTTTCGAAAAAAATTAAATCACGTATATCATTCAAAACTTGAAAAGCCATAAAATATGTAATAGGTTTCATGAAATATTTTTCCAGAGATAATATAAAAAACACTGACAAAAAAAAAACAGATATATTATTTGAAATAACAATTTCCAAACTTTCCAACAGATACAACTAATTTAAAAGAAAATTACAGAATTAATTAATAATACGAACACATGAACTTGAAAAAATATTACTGGAAAACTTAAATAATAAAATATTTTAAATAGAATCTATTTTAAGCTCGTAATTAATTTTATTAAGTAAATCTTACATTTAAATTTTCAATTTAAATTTTTCAATCACAATTCACTTTTAGTTTTTTATTATTTATTATTGATTTGTGAAACAAACCGAGTGTTATTTATTAATTATTATAATAATTTCATCATGTTTCACCGAAAACCAATAGCCAAATATATCAAATTTATTTATTGTGTTTGAGATTTAACAGTATCATTATTTTTATATTATTGTCTGCCTACATGTTGGTTTATTTTGGTTTGCAGCAAAATCCACTAAATTAATTAAATCAATTAGAGCAATTGTTAGCTGTGGACATAACAATGTACGGAATTGAATTTCGTTTAAAACATAATGTTTCCTGTAACAAATGCATTGACCAGTAGTGCACGTGTAAGAGAGTGGGAGTTCTTATATTTTTTTTCTTAGTTGGTATCCATAATCTTCATCAGTGTAGGAAATGCATTACATGTTATTTTATCACCATAGAATAGAAGTTTTAAAAAAATACACAGGAAAGTTACAAAGATATCTTCATAAAGGCCTTTTTATTATTTATTTTTTAAATAATGGAGGTGTTCATCCATAAAGGTAGTTCCAAAAGGGTTAAGAATTAAACGTTCGAAAATCATCTTTACAAATAATTATAAAGAAGGATTTCATCTTAAAATTCAGTTTGTGCAAGAATTAAAACCAACAGACCATCTTCAATGAGAAATTTTGCGATTGAAATGTTCGAGAGGTTTCCAAACTTCAGAAATACTCCGACCCTTTTGGGACACTTTCTATTAAAACTTATTTTTGGTTTTAACATAAAATTTGTCAAGTTTAAGTAATAATTTTCTTGAAGACAAGAATTGAATATTACTGTAAATTTAAAAAAATATGTTGCGTATTGATAAGCTAGAAGCATGACGAAAAGATGTAACCATTATAACAGAAAGTGTAACTCGACGTCCTATATACAACATTTAACTACTTATCTCAGAATAATTGAAGGGTCTCGTTTTTTGCTGAAGTTGTCGTTATGCATAAATTTTCAAAAGATGAACTTAAGATGATCGTTTCAATTTCAATAAATCTAAACAGTAACAAAATCAAATCAAAGACATACTAAACAATGATAAAAAGTAACAAATTCTTAACAGTAGACATCCCGAGTTGAAAAATCTGCCCTCATTTCAACTTCACACAACATCAACTGAATCTCCTTAATAGTGTTTGAACCTCTAATGAACCTGTACAACTTGCCTGAGTCAAAAATTCAATCTAATTTCAACCTCAATAACTTTATAGAACCTCAACTGAACATCCAATAACTTTATCATTTTAATCTCGTATTTTTTTAAGCAAATTCCGAGTCGAGAATTTCACCCGTATTTCAACCTCAAAAACTTCATACAACCACTATAATCGTTTTCAACCTTTAATAAACCTATACAACCTCACTAAAATAATTCCTAAAATAATAGTAATAATAATAACAATAATAATAAGAATAAATAACTATTTGAAAATCAATATGCCATGTTCCGTGTATTGATTTCAAAAAAAGCCCATTCAAGTTTTCAAAGGCATAGCATACATATGCCCATAAAGGACCTATTATCATCTTGACGCAATTCGCAAAATGAATTAAAATGAAGGACCAACTGAAGGTCATTTAATAATCGTGATAGAGGTTAATGAAGTCGNGACTCAGGATACGTACACCGTTTTATTTAAATTTAATCAAATCCCATAAAAATATTTCGATATTGACTCATAAATCTTTTTTAAAGTATTTATAAATCGTATTAAGAAATGGAAGATAATATTATTTCTATTAAAGCAGAATTATATTCGAGTAGAAGTTTATTCAACAACTTATCATTTAAAATATGTAAAATAGCAAAAAATTATTTAAAATGATTAACTGCATTGTAAATATATTTAAACAAAACATTTTTTATTTCTGTATGAAAAAATCTTTAATTAAATTTTAACATATTTATCATAAAAGTTTTTTTTAATTACGCTGATTAATTTATGCCTTTTGTTTTTATTATATTTTATTTGTACACCACAAAACATTACATTAATATATATTTTTTTTAAATTCATCAGTTAACCGTAAATTTTAATTGTTCCATGAAAAATATTAATTGTCATGCAATATATGTTTTATATGAAGCGTAAGTTTCATATTAAATTATTCAAATTTTATATTTGAATAAAACAAGCACTAATTAAAAAAATTGATAAATATTTCAACAAAATCAATGTTTTTTTTTTTTTGTTTTATTCAGATACTGCACTTGACAAGGGAACTAAAACCCCGATACTATACAATATTGGTAATTTAATTACTTAAACGTATTTGATATATTCTATTATTATCTTTAAACAGTCATCAAATATTTGCAAAATATTAAGATTATATTTTGAAAAAAAAAAAACTTCTTTGAAAGAATCACTTTTAAAATGTCTTTCAATTTCGTATAATTAAAAATATATTCAACATTTTACGTAATTACATTTAAAAACTCTCAAGCAATATCATATAATTTGAAATGAAAAAAAATTTAGTTGATGCATGAAAAATTTTACTTTTAAATTTGATGATTCTATTATCACACCCGACAATACTTTTATATTAAAGCTTGATATCTTACGTACTGTATTATATTTTCTTCAGTAAAATATATTATTTTGATATAAAGTATTCAATTATTTGTAAAGAAAATTTAATTATTCATAAATTGTATGGATAATATACTGAACAAGTTATATTGTGCGTCGTACAATAATACGTGCTTCGCACTTGAGAATAAAAAACGTTACAATAAATTTCTGCTTGCCACAGAACAGAATATATTAAAGACCCAATTTTCTCGCTCAGCACACCCTACGTCACACTGACATTTAAATATAAGTGGTTACAGTCGTAAAAAATATTTCAAATAGAAGGATAAATGCTTATATTAGTATAAATTGATTTTAATTACAAAGTTGTGAATTATAATTAAATAAACACTATCTTACTTATAAATATTTAATCATAAAAGCAAAATTTACCTAATCGTAAATTCAGCCTAGACATACATACGTATTCATGTATGTACAAGTTAGATGTTCTACTGAAATTGGAGAATTGGGGTATTCCAATGAAATAAATGCAAACCTATCTCTAAATAAAAGCAATTCGTTTCTATGTCAATAATGTATAAATACGGGAAACAAATCAAGTGTTACGTGTAAAGGTACCAAAACACAAATCTGATTGGAGAACTTTTCAATCCCGCTATCCCACAAATCTATTAATTTCATTACTATTTCATGTGTAACACACTTACAAATTGAATCCATTTACTAATTTACCAACTGCAAACTTTCATTTTAACCAATGATAGAATTATTTGTTCACCATTACTAACTTCGGTAAATATAATTTACTAAAAAGAATCAAAAAAATCGCGTGATACAACAAAAGTATTTTGTAACACAATTGCTTTATTCGAACATTGCAAAATTTACAGAACACAAATTCAATAAACTAAAAATTTGTTATTTTCAATTCAAAACAAGTATATAAATTTGAAAATTTATTATTGGTACATTTATAAATTGAATTAGTCAATATTTAAGAAGAATTAAGGCTTGATGTTGAATACCAGACTTTAAAATATACAATGTAGATGTAACTTAGTGTCTTGTGAATGTCATTTTAACTAAAATTGTTATATTTAGATACAGGGTTGTAACTAGCTTTTTGTGCGTAAGACTTCCAAATCCCCCCCCCACCGCTTTAATACAAAAAAACAATAATTTTATATTTATGAATAAACAAAGTTATCAATTTAAGATGCATATTTTTTGAGATACCTTTCTGGGCCCCCCTTCGGTTTGGTCTAGTGCTGTCAAAAACCGTCGAAACTAGTAACTGGTTAACCGTTATCGCAAATCGCGGTTAACCGATTATTCGATTAACCAAAAAAACCGGTTATTTGAATTAAAATCTTATCACTTATCCCCAAAACGGGTTAACCAAAAAAATATCATTAGAGAAACCTAAAATGAACCATTTTTAACATTTATATGAATATGAACAATAAATTATTGTTCTTATTTCAAAAATTTTTGGGTAAAACAAATGTTCAATACATCAAAATTTTAATGATATTTTTCTCATGTCTCTGTACAGGAAATGTTTTCATTCTATTTGCTCTAGAAGTAACTTATTTAAATATTTGTTTAATTTTTAATATGAATTATTGTCAAACCGCTGAAGCCGATAAATCGGTTAAACGGTTAACCGGTTAACCGAATATATTTGACAGCACTAGTCTAAACCCAGGGCAAGTGCTCCTGTTGCAACTGCCTAGTTACGACCTGTTATGTTTCAAAATGAATTAATGTGTTCTTTTCTATTGCACAGCTATTCCATTGTAATAGAATTATATTATTTTTATTTATATGGTAATATAAATTCTGCTTATTTGGTTAGAACAGTGTTTATATACATGAATGTCAAAATAACATTTACTACACTATAAAATTTCATTTTAGTAATAAATTTAGAAAGTGATGTTGTGAGTATTGTTTTAGTGAGAGCAAGAAAGATAGAAAAAAAGTTTCGCTAGTGGTCATTTTGTAGTGTGCAAAGACTTAAAAAATTAAATTTAAATGTGATAATATTTAAATAAACCAATAAATTAGTATTTTAAAATAAAATACGAAAACTGCTGTAGTACAACACATACTTCAGAGTTTTAAATTGTAACTTATCACAAGATTCTTCACATACATTTAAATCTTGTTGGAATTAATAAACAACTAAATAATTTCAATAGAGATAATATAACAGAATTATATTCCTTTTATAATATGGTTGCCATAGAGAAGATGTATCATATGTGGTTTCTTTATTTTTTCAATTACGGTTGGCGAATAGAGACTGTTATCTGGTTTCATATTACAATCAGAACAATACAGCTTNCACTTTGCGCTCTTAATACACAAATAGCTATTAGTACACTGTAAAACTTTAAAGCATACCATTTCCCACTTAATAGAAGGTCATTCAAATAATATATTTAGAAAGTGATGTTGTGAGTCTTCTTTTAGTAAGTGGAAGAAAGATACAAAAAAAGTTTCACTAGTGGTCTTTCTTTACTGTGTAAGAACTTAAAAAAATTGAAGTGATAATGTGGAAATATGTAATAGACCAATCAGTTAGTATATAAAAAAAACCAGAACACTACCATAGTAAAATACAGACTCCATAGTTTCAAATTGTAACTCATTACAAGGTTCTTAATATACATTTAAATCTTGTTGGAATTTATAAACAACTAAATAATTTCAATAGAGATAATATAACAGAATTATATTCCTTTTATAATATGGTTGCCATAGAGAAGATGTTGTATCATATGTGGTTTCTTTATTTTTTCAATTACGGTTGGCGTATAGAGACTGTTATCTGGTTTCATATTACAATCAGAACAATACAGCTTCTGTCAAATAGGACAGTATTATTAAATTTTTGAACGAGGATGTTTTCATTCAATTTATAATATTTTATTTTATTTTGTAAATAACCAAAATACAAATTAAATATATAAATTTTGAAGATATGGAATATAATTTAAAGCAGTATATATGTTTTATGTATTCATGGTCATAGTATATTCATAAATATTAATTATCTGATAAATAGGTATTAATCACATAAAATTATTATATTGTTGCATAAGTACTTTACATTATACTCACATTTCAGAATATTTCAATTGTTCGATTTAATTAAACATGATTACCTAGACATATATTCCCATTTATCAGTAGTTAGCATTAATTATCAACAATACAAAATCATAGAAAAACTATTATCATTAATTACTTTATTTAGAATTTTAGTTTTGTTGCAATTGTAATGTATTTATAGGATATTAAAGAAAATAATAATTATTATACTTTAAAAATGAACTTTTCATCTAAATATACGGAAGATATTTTATTTTTTTTTCAATTAATTTCATAATAAGCTTTATTTTAGTTCAAGTATTAAACTCATAAATCAGTTTGTATGACCTCTCAATGGCTGGTAGTACGATTGAGACCAATATCTAACGCAGACTTTAACTTATTTTAAACAAAAATTTATAGTAACTGTTTCAAGAACTTTCAAATTAAAATTTTACAAATTTATATTGTAAAAAAGTTTTAGTGTGCGGAAGGGAAATAGAAAAAAAGAGTTACATTACTTTAATTTCTTCTCTGTGGTTATTGTACCAAAATTAAAATACTTTTAAAAGATATTAAAGAAAAAATAATTGTTATACTCTCACCGGGAGTATTTGAATTATTATTGATCTATATGTTTATATACTAATTGAAATATATAGTCCAAAAATATGAATTTTATTGAAATTAACTTAGTAATAAACCTTAGTATATGCAGCTTTAAAATTTGAACTTTATTTGTGATTTGATCATGATTTGTCAAAATGTATGTTGACTTAGTTATTTGTTTTGAAAGTTTATATCCTTACTTGTATGTTTCTTTTAAACATATTGACAGATAATAAAAAAGTTGTGTCTGAAGAGAACATTAACAACTATAGCACAGTAAAGAAAAATCAGTAGCGATACTCTTTTTTTCTATCCTTCTCCCACTTATAAAATCAAATGGTTTAACATCACTCTCTAAAAATATCGTTTGAATGACCTTGAGTTGGTTGTTGGTTGTGATCTCTTGATTTTTTTTAGTGTAGTTGGATATTCTATACAGAAATTTTAGGCGGATTTTCATTAGTTTCAATTTTATTGTGATATTTAGTAGATGTCACTTTGTCATATTCACCAAAACACTGCGCGGGCAACGCTGGTACGAGTAGCTGTTACATTGTTTTAATAAAAAGTTAAATATTTTACTATACTCCGTCACATCCAACTACGACTCATGGTCATTGAAACTGAATTCTGAGTGTCGCAGGCCTGACTATAATAAATAATGCTTGTTACAAAATTTAATGAACACTATAACCTTTAAAATTTATTTTGTGTTAATAATTCTACTATCTATTGAATTATACATTTTATGTTTTGTAGTAGTTTATATATTTAGCTTGGTTGTTTTATTAATATAAACTAACGGTTAAATTACAATGATAATTAAGAAATCTTGTATTTATATAAAATTTGTCACATATGATAAAAATAAATCAATTATAATTATTTTTGTCATAATTTAAAACCTATATTATTATAATTTTAATAAATAAACAAATACTAACGCAATTTACAAATCAAATATCTAAAAAAAAACTGTAAATGAGAAAATATTTAATTTAAATATTAAGATTATAATGAACAATGCAATGATTAATCAAAAGGAATTTTTCAAATTTATATTAAACATTCAATAATAATTTACCTATGAAACTGGAATTTAATTAAAGTAAATACAAAAGGAAATGCTTTCCGCACAAATATTTAATTTAATCGAAAACAAAGACAAAACATAATAATTCCACCTTAATGAAATTGAAAGTAAAAGATTGTAGCGAAAATGAAATTAATTTTTAATGAAAATAAGTTAAGAAAATTTGAATAATATATGTATAAAAATAAATACGGAATAGGTGCTTTATAGAAAAGCGTAAGCTCTTATTATTAAATTGAGCTTAATTATGCAATACTTGAATATTGCTAAAGCAACGCAATATCTTAATGGAATAATGAATTTATCGTGACTTAATTGACTTATTAACAAAACTTCAACATGCTTAAAGAAAGTTAGATCTTGAGCTCGAGATAATTCGAAAACTTCAGAAAGCAACAAATGAAATTTTAAAAGGATATAAAAATTTACTCTTAGAATTATTATTTAGATTGCTGTTCATGTTATACTTTAAAGTCTTGAACATAGAAGAGAAAATCACTTATTATATTATTATTATTTGAAATGTGTACGTCGTAAATTAATAAGTATTCAAAAATACTTTTTTATATGAATTCATATCAAATTTCTTTTATAATTATATCTAATTTAAATGTGCAAATATATTTTGTATTCCTTCGTTTTCAGTAAAATATTTTTTCTTAATTAAATTTAGCTTTTCTGCAATAACTTTTCAGTTTAATTATATTCATTAGTTTCAGAGTTCCACCTTTTTCTACTCCGTTTTCCGTTAAGTTAAGGTAGAGTTTTATCGGAAATTGTGCATGAAAAACTAAATGTTTTTCTTAACTTATTTTCTTAATTGATATAAGAAAATTTACTCTGGATAAGGAAATAATTAATTATATTTATCACGATTAACTAAAAAGGAAGGTATATCATGTGGTCACCGCTGATTTTATTATAGCTGGGATATATTAGTCTTAAATCATACAAATTTTAAGAGACACATATTTTTTTCTTAACGCAAAACATTTTTAATTAATTAAATGGGTTTCAAGAGAAGACCACCTTAAAGAACAGTTTTAATGATTCATTCTTTTTCAATTTAAAAAATTATCGTTTATATCTCAAACATATTAACTGCAATCGAATAAACAGAAAAAATAGTAAATACATATTTTTGCGCTTGATTTTCAAAAAATTAAATTAATGTAATATAAAAAATGTATTTCTTTAAATTTATAAAGAACACTAGCGGGGATTTTAATGAAAATATAATTTTATATTTTAATTTGTTTCTATAATTTTTTTAAAATGTTACAGTTATTTTCAAAATTTAATAATCTTTAAATTGAAGAATATATTGTAATTATTTTAATACCAATATCTAAAACTGTAGTTAACGCCTTACATATTTAAAAACAATTATTAATAATTATTATACAATAAAATTTAATTGCATTTTTTCTACAATTACAAATAATTACAAGCAGTAACAACGATCATATGAGAATCTTTGATATTCAAACTTTTTGATGTTGTATTTGTTTGTGAAATAGCTTAATTAAAAGCTTTTGTTTTCAAAAGCTAATTACAGCACAGAGTAAACCATATGTTTGAACTGTGTATATGAGTCATAAAAGCTTTCATCTCAATTTTTTTTGCATCTTTATATTAGTATATAATAGGGTATATAAATGAACATGTATTTATTTAAACTAACCACTCATAATAAATGTATAGCATAACAATCTTTATAGTTTAAAATTGTCCTTTAGTTATATAAATTAAAAAACAATTTAACCTGATTCAGTATTTTAATTTCTCACCGATTGAAATATATATTTTTTAACATAGAATACAGATGTATCATAATAAATAATTTATATAATCTCTGATAAAAGTTATTTGCGTGTTGTTACATAACCTTGGTCCCAAAACTTTGAAATTAATCGCATATTTTATTAGGCGTTGGGTTCCTACGTTCCTAGTATTAGTTCGAACGAAACATAAATAAGTCAACACAATTTTTCGTTTTTAAAATGAAAGTTGCAAGCGTGACTAAAAACTTTGGCCTCTAACTTGTCCGAAAGCAAATGTTATGAACTTTAAAAACAAAAGTTTGCATCTACTAAATGCTGTGCTAACCAAACATGAATCGATTACATAACCTTACTTATTGTTTAACTTTGAGTTTTACAAATTTGATTTTAATAATGCATGAACAATTATGTAATTATTTAGTTTTTTAAATAAACATATTCAGCTTTAATTCAATATAAATATATACATTTTTATTTGGCAAAAGTAATTTTAAATATTAAATCGAATTTAGTTCATATAATACCTATTCAGCAAATTATTATCTCTGAATTGTGTATCAGTATTATGAACATTTCACAAATATTCCATTGAATGTATTTTTTTTTTAACTAAAGATCAAAACTTAGATAAGTATAAAATTATTAATGCTTGAAATATTCCGAACAATAACTGCAAAAACGGAACTTGTTTACCAAGAGATCAATAATATAAAATTATTCCCTATTCCCTAATCAAAAAGCTGTTCGTGTAAACAAAAGTTTTATTTTATAAAAATCATGTATTAATACATAAAATACACAATTACTTTGTTTAAAATATTTTTTATTATATTTTGTAGATTTCTGAAGATGATTTTGAATATATTTCATACATAATGTTTGAAAACAAAGTACGTAAGTTTGGTGTTTGAAAAGTTTTTAACCTGTTTGGTATTCCTAAAATAATTTTTCTTAAATAGTTAAAGTTTAAACTCGTATATATTTACCATTATAATTTTTTGAAATTAATTTAATATTTTTATAGAATGTACTTAGTTTAATAATTAACTATTCATAATAACCAGTGTAGAGATTAGTTTTATTATAATTTATTTATTTTTAAGATATTTTATATAAAAAATATAACAAGAATAACTTCTAAAGTGTTTCTTCTAATTTAAGGGGGTATTACCGTTTAGACAGCGTGTTTTAGACAGTTTTTCCGGAACTTTGAGGAGAATTTAATACTTATGAGCTTGCAGTTTTTTGCAGTTCTGTAATCTAAAACCTAAAATTAAAATGCAATCATTAATCTGTATCAAATTATCTGGATTATGAACCATATACAATGTAAATTCTTTATAATTAACATAATAGCGGCCATTCGGATTTTTGTCCTCTTTTTCTGACTTTAAATCGCTCGAAAAAATATTGAATATCAATATAATCGAATGAAAATAGTCCAAACTCCAGAAAAAGTAATGGAGATCAAAATTCTAAAAGCTCAAGTAGATACGTTTTATAGTTTCTGAGAAACATTTCCGGCCAGCGAAAAAAAGGTGATTTCGAGAAAAACGGGTTTAAAGTTTTGACACAAGTATTAATCTTATTTGAAGATTCTTACTTTTAGTCAAGAATGCTAGCTCCGTACCATAGAATCTTCTTTTCCTCAAAAAATTATGAAACCAGACACAATAATTTATGAAAATATGCAAAAAAA
>NEEE01001071.1:81644-92609 GCA_002278615.1 Pogonus chalceus
TAATTTTTAGTAAACAATAATATTTGTAGTAATATAAAATCCTAAATAATGTTATTTATCAAATCAATTATAATGATTGTAACTTTATATATAGAAAACACTTCACACAATTTTGAGATAAGATTAAAAGAATATTTTAGTAGCCGGAATATAAAGAAAACTAATATATTCAACGTATAGCAAAACATTCAATAGATTTCAATCATTGTTGTAGTTTAGATCATTTAAAAATCTTAAGTACACTAAAAAGTTAGAAGTTTTAAATAGGACTAACCTAAAAATGGTTGTCTTAAGAATGAACATTTGGAATTAGTAAACTTGCCGCTTCTTGGAATATTATAACCTAAATTAATATAAATAAGTGTAATAACTTTGTAAAATTGTATTTCTGATGATGGTGTAACACATAAAATATGCATAAAATAAATTTAATTTTATAACTGAAACAAGCCAAGTGTTTCTATTTTAATTTTATAAGTTGCTAAATTTTATATTCAAAGATATGTTTAACATCTAAATTTTTCAATTATTATTACTTATTTTGCAATAAATTTTTGATATTTATATTTATATTTCAAATAATTTATTGTTAAATATATTTATCTTGCATTATTATTCTTTTAGCAAAATAAATCAAAACAATAATTGTAGCAATGTAACTATGATTATATTTAACTTACTAAATCTTAGAAAAAATATTCATGCATAATCATTTGGAAGCAATTGTTTAGATTTATGGATTGTATAAAAAAAAAATCGATTGTATATTCTCATTTTAAATTATAATCCAAAAGTAATCAATATATTGTCTTGAAAAAAAAGATAAAACTTCGAAAAGTACAAAATATGATTCGTATAACCAATAACATACAATTTAAACGATAAATTTTATGGTTCTATTAAATTTTGACTGCTTTCGAATATATGAATAGTATGTTTTACGCCCATTCTTATATTTTGACATAAAAAATTCGTATTTTCCTATTCCTCTCTCGTTTATCTAACATGGAAAGGAAGTTCAACCTTTTCATATTCCATTCTTTTGCCAAGTTTTCTTGATGCAATTTTCTTATAGACTAGAAAAATATTCCGCATATATATTCTTTGTTCTTTTAATGTTGTGGAAATGCTCAAAAAGAGTGTATTGTTTTAGAATAAATTCAATGCATATAATTTAAAAAGATTTCTTACTACTTGAATAAATTTGCATGTTTGAAAATATTCTTATTTTTTTGCTGGATTTACTTTAAATAACAATTTCGTATTGCATTGGTATCTTTTATTATAATTAATATTTACAAATAACAATTTATTTATAGAATATTTTAAATTATAAAATATGTGTAACTGATTTGATACAACATTATAAAATTAGAACACAAGTGTAGTTTATTAAATATATAATCCATGCTTAAATTTTTCATAACCAATGTATTGAAATTTTAAGTAGTATTTCGTTGATGGATTAGAATATTTAGATTACGAAAGTAAATTTAAATATATAAATTAAAAAATAATTGATTAAAGTAACCAGGGCCGTAACTAAGCAGAAGTAACAGGGATACTTGCCCAGGGCTCAAATCGAAGGGGGGTTCAGAAAGGTCTCTAAAAATAATAAATATAAAAAGAAATTAATATGACGGACAAAAACAATTGAAAGAATACTTATTTTGTGTTTATTTATTAAGACTGTTACCAAACTTTAAAAAAAAATGATAAAAAAGTGTTTTTTGTAGAAGAAGGGGACTTAATTTGAAAGTCTTACCCAGAGCCCACAAAACGCTAGTTACGGTCCTGAAAGTAACTATAACAAGAAAAAACAATCATCATTTTCATATTTCATTTTGTATTTCAAAAGTATTAAAAATTATTTTATAATGCAAGTCATATAGTGCTGTAACAAACTAACTGTGAGTTTTAAATTATGAAAATAATTTGGAATCGTTACAAAGAATATATAATTCTAAAAAAAATTTCTACAAATGCGTTTAATTACTATTATTTTTATACTAATGGGTCAAAAAAAGAAGATAAAACTGGAGCTGCCATAGTTATTGAAGAAAACAAATAAAAATTTAGGCTAATAGATAATACAAGCAACTTTACAGCAGAACTCTTTACGATAAAAGAAACAATGAAATTTATTAACTTCAACTACAGACATAGTATAAACATCGCAATATGCAATGAGTCCATTAGTAGTCTACAAACTTATCCAGATGACTAAACTACACAAGTAATACAAAAACACATAAATAGGGCAGAACAAAAAGCAGATCTTGCAGCAAAAGAGGCAATACAAAATTTACCTTTAAACACTCCAATACCTATATGGGACACAAATAACCTGCTTAAAATATATCTCAAATATATGGAAAGAAGAATGGATCTAGAAAAATAATAGCAAATTAAGAGAAATAAAAGAAAAACAAAGAACTGGGAAATAAATAGAACAAGAATAGAACAGATTATAATTACTAGACCTAAGATAGGACATACCAAAGCTACAGATCAATATTTACTGGATAAATCAGAACCTCCTACATGCTGCAATATCATCTTAACTGTAAAACATCTAGTAATAAATTATACAAAATACTCTCAAATAAGACAAAAACACTGTTTACCAAACACCTTAAAATAAACAGTCGCCAACACACCTCTCGCCATTACAACAAAATATAACTAACAAACTAAATAATGTGAAATAGTTCTAACAACCTAATAGTTGCTGAAGAACTCAAACCTTAAATTAAAAAATGCGTTTAATTCATATTTATTAATGAATTAAATTAATTTAAATTTTTCATTTTTTGCTCAAAACCCTCAGTTTGTTTTGAAATATATGATTATTTTATGCATATTTCAACTTTTCACCATCTTTAGGAATACTTAAATTTGATACAAACTGGAGGACTAATAAATTTTTGTAAAAAAATCAAAAATTTTGCTCTACTTATTTTATTGATTTTAGTTTCTATAATTTGATTTTGCAATTAAAATAAACTTGCTCAAGTCATTATGTTGATTTAGAAACAACTTTAAGGAAAAAGATTATTCATTCTTCCACTCGGCAAAAATATACTCTTAAAATCACTTATTAAAATTTCGATTTAAAAGACCTTCAACCAGTTAATGGAAGTATAGTTCAAGTTGAATTTGAAGCATCTGTCCAAGTCACATTGTTGGGCAACTGTAAATTTTTATTTAAAATGAGTGATTGGTGTCTTAATCCAAACATACTACACATCATTCATAACGATATTAAAGTTTTTAAGTATGGCCGAAGTTTGAAAACTTCGAACAGAATACGCTGGATACATTATTTGTATACAATTCACTAACAAGTCCTCTACATAACATGATATATCATATACATAACAATGAATCTCATTGTAATATTGCTTAATACTTGAACGTGAATCGTCTTTCTTATTCGTATTCTTCGTCATAGATTTAAAGTTTGTTATTTTAAAAAATAATATTTTAGGTAGGAACTATATTCATCTTTATAAGCAGAGCAAAGAAACTACAGTGAAGAATTTTTTCTTCTTCCACTTGCTAAAACTCTAGTTTCATATAAAAAACCTTGAATCAGTTTTAAAGGGAACTATCTAATTGTAAGTTACATTTACTACTGATCACACTTTACTATCAGCTATTTAGAAACCATAAAAACTAATTTAAGAGTTTAGCACTAGAGCTAAAATAAAAGTAATTATAAAATCGATTTCAAAAAGAATACTTGCTGGAGTCTAAAATTTGAATCGAAGTATCCAGCGATCAAATAACTGTAAATTTTGATTTAAACTGCTTAAAATTCTGAATTCAATTGTACTACCAGTTATTTAGAGATGATTCAAATATTCTAATGGATTTAACATTTGAGATATCTACAAATAAAATATGGTGTATACATAACTTTAAAAAATGTAATATCACTTTTATATTATAAAAAGTTTATAAAAACTCAACTAGAAAAGCTGTCAATTCAAACGCTATTGGTAACTCACTTAGCGATAACTAATTACTCTGGAGAATATTTTTCCAATGTTTTAATTTTTGTGCATTCAAGAATTTCAATTGTGCTGTGAAACAATCTATTTATGGAACGAGAATTCTTTAACGTAACTGGGTTCGCAAGCCTTACGTGATCTTATTTAATAAATACTTTTGTATTTTTTATCTTTTCGTTGTGGAAGCAATCACTTGTGGGTAGATGCAAACTATACTGAATGGATTTTAAACAAAGAGTAACAGAGTTTATTGTAAATCTTATTTTGAAATATGAAGAAAACAATTTTAATGAATGCTAATTATGGTATATAGTGTTAAGTACATATAAAATCACTTATCTAGATAAAATTTCAGGTTTTATAATTATAAAAATTGAATATTAAGATTATCATTTATAAAAACTCAATTATTTTATTAAATAGTTGAAAAGTAGGTCTTAATTTAACGGTTAATAAACAAACATAGATATTTGTGTACAAATATCCCTTTCCTAAAGAATTCTTAACTGGCAAACATAAGTTTCCGAATTCGGGTTTATGCGTCACAAAGTTTCAATTACATCTTCCTGAAGTTGTTGGTGACAAGTTGTGGTACAACAACAAGTACCAGCACTAATGTCAAAAACTTTCTAAGTTGTCATTGGCAGCTCATTAAGAACAACTTAATTAATCCATATTATCATAAGAGGCATTTACAAACTTACAGAAATATATATTTATTTAACATTAATATATTACATACATTTTGAATCTAAACAATTTATATAAAATTAAATTATGTTAAACTAATAGGTTTAACATGTTGATATGTGCAAATAATTTAATCAAATTATTAATAGTTGCTTTATTTGAATAATATGTAAAATATATTCTATATAATTATTACATTAAATACAGCCGTTAATAACAAAAAACAAGTTTAAACCAGAATATTTTAGGTGCAATTTAAACAAATTAATTGAACTTTATTCATATATCTATGAATTTTTGATAAAACTATGTCATACAAGTTTCTAAAATTAAACTGTCCAAATATAAAACAAAAAACCTTTTTCATTTAGCAACTGGTCATTTGGTCACATATCCCTTGATATTAAATTTCTACATTTTTATCTTTTGTAATGTCTGCAGCAAAAAATATAACAAATGTCTACTAAAAGAAAAGTATTTTAATTTTAAAATCTATTCTAAAATAAGATTATGTAAAACTTTATACGGTTTTAAGGAAATTTTTGTATATTATCTGCATATAAATTTTAATAGGATTTATGAAGCATTATTTCAGTATTATATAGATACATATTAAATATGTTTTTTTTTACTTTTTAGTAGAATTGTACTGCATGAAGATAAAAAAAAATAGAATCGTTTACTTTCTTCAGATTTAAGATAATACAGTTTAAGCTTTAATGTTTTGATTTTATTACTATTAAAACAATAATACTTTTAAATTCGTATTTAAAAGATTATAACAATAAAAACATAGTTTAGTTTATTTTTGAATATATTATATTTATAACTGATAATTATTTACCGTGATATTTGCTTTCAAATTTCCCTAATAAACAGAAATAGCATCTTTTATTTTAATGTTAATTTTTATTTGTTTGTTTTTATGTAAAAATGTATCTTTCAAACTAAACAAGCAATGACTGATATTTTAATATAACATTTCGTTGTACATACTATTAAACCATTTTTTTTTCTATTAGTCTATATAATTATTAGAAAGTTAAATTATGAATATTGATTTAAATAAGTAAACAGAAGAAAAATATTTTAATTAAATTAAATAAAGATAGAAAAAAAAAATAATTGGTCAACATTTTACTAAATTGCTTTATTTTATCTTAATATTTTTGAAAAGAATTATGTTTATTTAAATTTAGAGAAGATTGCGTTGGCACTCGTTGGAACATGATTGTGATTATTAAATAAATTATGTTCAAAATATAGTAATGCAAATATAATGTCAAATAAATTTAATAGTTTTATAAATGAATATGTTGACATTCGTTGAAACATTTTAAACAAAATTGATATAATTTTTTGGTTTGTTTCAATTATAAAATTAAAAAATAATTTATGCGTATTAAGGGTATTGGCCAAAAAAGTAGTTCACTGCTGCGCTTCAACAGTTTTTATTGCGTAACTCAAAAACTGATCCTATATTATTACACTATCATTAGAAATACAATTTTACAGAATTCTTGCCCTTATTTATATGAACTTAATGGGGGGTCCTTTTATAATTGTGCCAAAACTACTTGATGTTTGGAATTTTTTTTGAGGAATTGAAATGACTGAGACATTTGCGGTTTTCGGCAAAATATTTATTTATCTTTTGTCTACAAACTGTGACAACATAACATGTAATATTACAAAATAGTGTGAAAATGGCGGCTCCAGGAAGTCATGTTTTTAAAATAAATGTTATCTGCGGGAAGAATAGTAGCTGCAATTCGTCACCTAGAAGCATAAAACCAAAAAATACTTGAAGTTTACATTCCAAGGAGACATCTATACCAAAAAAACATGAAATTTTTTTTATAAAAACAAAATGGCTCCCACTTGAAAATAAGGTATAGTTTTGTCGCATGTTGCAATTTTATAGGTATAGATGCCCGAGAATTTAATTTTCTTTTAGGCAGACAAAACGCGAAGATAATTGGTTGAACGGTTCAAAAGTTACAATTCCCACAGATTCGAAAAATTTTGTTTCGAGAAAAACGCGTTTGAAGTTTGGACAACTGTTTTTCCTTGTTCAATTCGATTAGCTCGATCAATTTGTACACTAATAAAGTAATTCACGGACTGCCAAATAATTTGAACCAAATATTCTGCACACTTGTACCATTCAATTTATGTAATAAAAAAAATCGATTTTAAAAAAAAAATTATAAAAGGACCCCCTCTTAAGCTATAATATTCCAATAATAGTAAGAAAATAATAAAATATAATTAACTTTTGAAGAGAAATAGCCCGTGGAGAAAATATAGTTTCTTCAATATATTTACTAAAGTCTACCTTTTCAAATGTTTATGATATCTAATTCTAATCTTCTTATTAATAAAAAAGCAGCCATATTCCATAATATGTACAATAGATTAATAAATATACCATTCATAAAAATAATTATAAAAATCAAGCATTATTTATAAAATCGATTTGAATAACGATTACAAAAAATAAGAAATAGAATAATTTTAAATAATTTTTAGTAAAGCCAAAATATTTAAAAGTGACATTTATTAATTATATATAATGCTTATAATCTTGTTCCTTTATCAAAGATTTTAATTTTATTTAATTAATCATATACGTTTATTTCAATTTATCTTTACAAGTTTATTATCCTTGGAAATATTTTAGTTTCATTCTGTTTAATTAATTTTTTTATTAACATGTTATATTATTGTTTTACGTTCTATATACTTACATATGTTACAAAGTTTTAGATTAAAAAATAAAAAAGCACCTTAGACTGACAATCCACTTTTACCAACACATTTCAATTTAAAAATATCTCGAAAATCACTGGACGTTTATCGGTGGATAAATCTGAAATCAATAAATATTTGTAGAGTCCTAGTTAACAAAATCCGATACTACCGAACACAAAGCAGATAAATAAATAATCGGTTAACGTGAAACCGAATTCAAAGTACCATTTGCAAGTTTAAGTTAAACAACATTTATTTTGACTGTAAATGTTTATTAAACACTAACTAAGATAAAAGTGGTTCCAAAAACCAGATAAACGAACTCAACTGTAAAATTAAACCTAAAATAAAGGAAAATAATTGGATATGGGTTTAATTTACCTTGTTTTGTAATCTAACTCGGCCTTTTCATCGTTGTATTGACAAAGTTCATAAAAGCTTGTTTCTCAATTTCAAAACTGTTTAAAATATTTGTAATTATATTTGTTAATGGTTGCTAGTATTCTATTTCTTGTATTACTTAAGCTTTTTCTACATATTATATTTCTAAATGCTTTTTTAATATTTAACAAAATAGGTTTTATTGTTATTTATTCAAGTCACTATTTTGATGCTTTCTTGTTTATAATAAAAAATAACCATACAAAAAACAATGATACTCTCTTTGTGTTTGTGCAAGCAACTTCTTTTATGCACGTCTTTGATATTCATTTATTTAATTACTTACCACTTGCATGTTTACTACTCTTTCTGCAGAACTTTAACAATATTATTTTTCTGCTTAATATATAAAAAACTTTGCATATAATTTTTACGTTTCATTTCCTTCACCGAACATAAATACTTTAAATTGTTTTTGAATAAAAATATAAGAAATATGAGTTTGTTGTGGTAAAGTTTTTATACATGAACATATCATAAAAAATTTTATATCAGTAGTTGGACAATTTCTATATAAACTATTAAATGTAAATTTAATCCGCGAATACTAATCAATTTGGATTAATTATCATACAAAATTTCATTTTGATATATATATTTTTTTTTTCAAATAAGGTTTACATGATTCTAAAGTGAAATGTAAAACCTATACTTGACTAAATTATTCTGTGTGTACACATTCAAATTAAATATTAATCTTTAGGCGTTCACTAGGGACCCTACCTAATAATTTTTGGTCATAAAATTTTTCATGATCATCACACATATTTCCCATTTCTAGTGGCCTGTCATAAGTTCACTATGCACACCAATAACAATATTTAACCCTTCCCAACGTGTTCTTTGGCGCATAGATAACTTTTATTTCAGGAGGGATGTAGGCGTCGAGTAGGCTACGCGCGCCTTTCGTCAGAAACTTTTTAATTTTATTTAATGTATAAGTAAGACTTGTGTCACCAAATAGTTTTTTATCCAAAAATGTATTTATACATAATTAAATCTTCAAATGAAGAGCTAAACAGACAGATGATAAAACTGCTGTATTTCATATTAGATATTTAATCTTGCCAAACTTTGACTTTATAATTTTGATATTATTTTAGAATTAAGTAAAAATTTAGTCAACAATTAGTTTCCTTATCCGTAAATAATGTTATTATTTTCAAAATCCCTAAAAAATCCAAAAGGTGTTAAGGACTACGTAAGACCATTGCAGGTACCAATTATTAAAGATTAATTTAAAAATTGTTAATTTTTCAGGATGTAAAATATATTTTTCTACAGTCGCTATACAAAGTAGGTATTTACGCTCTCTTTTGTCAATGCAAAATGTTACTTTGCCGCTCTAGAGCGACAAATTAGAAAAAAACGCTCGCTGTCGTCACCTATACGTATATTACCTTCACGAGTCCATCTGACATATGATTGTTCTATCGGTATATTACATAACCAAACAAAATGCCCTGCTATATAAAATTTATTATTTTTGTTTATGGTGGATGACTCATTGTGGCGACTGTAGAAAAAATATTGTGTGTGTTTCGAGCGCAAATGGTCATTGTCGATTCCGAGAGAATGCAACAATCTCTCAATCGACAATGTCCCATTTTGCGCTCTTAATACACAAATAGCTATTGTAATATTGAATTAATGTTTTTATCAAAAAATGAATTAGAATAATTATACATTAAACATAATTTTTTAATATTATTTAAAAAATATGCTATATTTGTATATTATTACAATAAATACTCGAATTTAGTTTTTTGATTTTTAGATACCAATTTAAATATTAATTTAAAAACATGTATTGACATAAAAATATTACCACAATACATATAAATATTAATGGTAAGTAAAAATATAAATACAAGCTCAAAGATCATCTTGATTATAATAAATATAAATTGAAATTAATTACATTTTTACAAGTTCTCATAATGTATCATCAAGCATCCGAAAAACATTAAGCATATCAATAATCATAAATCCATTAAACGAGAAACTATATGCTTGATTTCAAAAAAATATTTAATAAATTTGAAAATCATTTTAAAATCGAAACAACGAGAACAAATAAGTTTATATATAAAAAGTTATTTAAGTACTGCAAAATAAATAATTTTAAATCTATTAATAAAATTTATAACAGCTTTTATGCAAAAATTATAAATTAAACTTTAGTTACTTTTAAGTTTTGATATTGGTGCACACTAAAATTAATATATGTCCTATATTTACTGAAAAAACAGCTTATTACAAAGGGCACCGTCATGTTTTAAATGGTCAGAGAGAAGATGAGAGTAATTGTTAGAAAAAAATTATGTTTACAAGTTATAAACAAAAATTTGTTTAATCAAAACACAGTTTGCCTAATGTGAGTTTCAGATTTCTTTAATAATATCAGCGTCAAACAAAAATCTGTTTTTGTATAAATATTTTTATTTGTATTTATTGATTATAATAATAATTTAAATTATTATTTTATTATACATATAAAATAAATAATAATTCTTTCAACAAAAGACGTTATTGTGAAGTTCAAAAGAAACCTTTTTCGTACCTATGTAACTAATATCTAATAGAAAAGTACATTAAAGTAAGTACTGCATAAATAACCCTTTCTTATCAGCATGCTTTTTAATAAACCTTCACTATCTTAGATTTTTTGCAAAACGTCTGGATGAAACTAGGCTACTTACGCAAACAATTGCCTTTTTTCTAATTAGCCTAAAAGTACACATTACTCATTTGTAATTAAACTATACTAACACCTTCGATCTAGTGTAAAGCTTCGTATTTTAATGTCACCTTAGGATCATAAGGCGCACCCCAATTTGAAGTTGATTTTTCCATAGTCAGAAAGTTACGATATTTGTAATGAGCAAGCGTGACCAGTTTTAATTTAAGTAATTGTTTTTAACGAGCAAATTAATTGATTGTGTACTGAACTGGTTATAAATTTCCGATAATTAAATTAAATACTCAATGGTATTAATTAAGTGATTTAAATGAGAATGCAACATGCAAAATTAATTTTCCATTTAAAAAATAAAATATTTTT
>NEEE01001037.1:56834-67683 GCA_002278615.1 Pogonus chalceus
AAATTTTAGCTGATTAAAAATCACAGATAGACATTAAACATCTTATGATAATAATCTGTGCTAGATTTCATTTCTAGTATCTGTTGAATACAATAATACAATTTTTTGAAAGTTTATAAATATTGTAATAAATATTATTTGTAAGATATTTTTAAATCATAGAAGCTGTCACTAATAAATCTCTCATTAACTTGTGGTTTCTAAATTAGAATTAAATTTGTTAAAAAATTTGAACTAAATAAATATGAGAAGTATCCAATAATGTAGACACTCAACAAACAATAAAATATCCGATAAAAATAACTGTTCAGAATAATCTTAAAGCAAGACTAATGAAAATTTTATCGTTATGAATTTGAGAGCTTATCCACATGTGTAGTGTAGGGCTCATATCCATTCTCCATATGACATCCGATAAATCATAATCGAAATTCATGTTTCATGCGTCACGCTGCGTCGCATGAAATAAAGCACGCGGACAGCGTGAACAAACCCCTATCACACTAGTATAAAGTGTCGTTCGATATTCAATATGTCCACTTGTGAATGGCCACTAATATGCTACATTATAGCCTCGGTCTATGCTAACAAATCATCATCCTGAAATCTAATGTTATATACCGATTCTTATACGATTCCAACAGAGTTAGAGATTAGGCGTATAATGCGGACGCAGCATCTTATATTTGGTGGTTTTAACAGGGGAAACGAAAAATATTGATAGTAAAACCGCCCTTTATTTCAGCCTTAAATACTACTCAAATATTTTTAAATGTTTCTTTCTTTTTAAAATATTTAAAATTATATTTGAAGTTTCTTATAAATAAGAAGAAAAGAGTTCATCTTAGTATCTAGTTTAGTGTTTCAGAAAATCACGAAAATATAAAATCTCTAAAATCAAGAAAAATCGCTGATGTATAACCTTTCTTTCCTTTTCAAAAATACTCATTTTTTAAGCGAATGATAAGTAATTTTGTTGGAATTACTTTGTAGAAGAATGCATCTTAATATCTAGTTTAGTTTTCTGGAAAATTGCAAAAAACTAAAATGTCTAAAATAAATAAATATCACTAATGTATAACCTTTCTTTTCTTCTCAAAAACACTCATTTTTTAGTAAATGATAGTATAGGTAATTTTAATGGGATTGATTACTCTGCTGAAGACTGCATCTTAATTTCTAATTTAGCGCTTGAGATCAGCAAAAATCGTATATGTATAACCTTCCCTTTCTTCTCAAAAATAAACTTATTTTTTAAAATGAATCATAAGTAAATTTTATTGGGATACACATTTTAAGAGCAAATGTTTATATTTAATTTAGTTTTTGAGAAAATCGGATAAAACTAAAATATCTAAAATCAGCAAAACTACTCAAAACTAGATTGATTTTTTTTTTCTTGAATGATAGACAATTTTATTGGGATTTAATTGCCGAAGAGTGCATTAAAATATATTTAATTTAGTATTTGAGAAAAAAGCATTAACTAAAATATCTAAAATCAACAAAAAATCGCTTATGTAGTCTTAATTTTTTCTTAAAAATCAAAAAACATTCTTAGATTTTCAAAGTATACATTACAATTTTTATAATAATATAAACAATTAAATATAGTTAAAAATGAATTGTTTTTCAAAATAATTGATATAATGAAAGAACATATAGTCGATTACTAAGATATTTAAAAAAAACTTGATTATATTTTAAAGTGAAAGCTAAGTCGATTTTTAAATTTTTATAATCATTACTTTGTATATTGTCATTTAACAAGTTGGCGAACTTATATATTCATTACTTTCTCAAAACAAACAAAAACGAAAACAAAAGACAAACGTTATTTGTTGTATAGATAATAAAATAAATCATCTATTTTTTGCAAGGTTTGCACAATAAACCAATTACTATTTATATATTCAACGTCAATCGAATATTCAATTTAATCTAAGAGTGCTTTGATCAAAACCGAAACAAATGCAATTGCATTTTATCTTTTATCTAAAAAAACAAACATACACATCAAAATATGCCATTTCTCCACGTATATAAATAAGAAGAAAAACATAGATATATTTAATCATTATTTTCATATGCAATCTTTCATAATTCCCCAGACGCAAGCAAGCTTTTATTTTACCAGCGGTACTTTCAATTTAAATTGGTTCAATAACTTAATGGTATCATAATTAATAGCAAATAATATCGCAGTTTTTCTACCTTTTATCTCAAGTTCAAGAATTTCTCAAGCATAAAATATGAAGTTTTTGTGGTGTTTGAGTGCGACCATATTTAATAATTTATGTGTATGTTTTTGCAAATTCCGTCTCCTCATATCGCGGAATCATTGCTTGGGATTATTTTAGCTCGGCTATTAGTGTTAATGTTGTACGATACATTTATGTATGTATATCAGCGTTCTTTGAATTCCAGACTATACAACGAATTATTTACAAATATAGCCACTTAATAATTATATTCCATTATATTTTCGTTTTATTTATAAATAAAAAGGAACTTTCTAAATATTATTAAAATAAAATGTTGCTAATTGTAAGGCAGAAGTACAGAGTAGTAAATAAATTTTATTTTTAATGTGGTACAACTTTTAGCACAAGTTTTTTTTTAAATAAATAAATGTGTAGGTTTTATAATTTAAAGTTTTTTACATAAATTCTGTAGTTTATATTTTAATAACAATGTATCTGTCAGATTTATAATCATTATTCGTCTGTTTAATTTCTTGTGGAAAATCTAAATTTTGCATTAAAAAAAATATTACTTAAATTTAAATAGTTCAGAGTACAGTGACTATTTATTCCATACTGACAATCATCGACATTAACGTTCATTTATATACTGTAAGCTAGTCGTATTTTGTTTTTAAACAATCCATGGCAATCTAACTTCATAACAATAGTATAATACACATATAAATTTTGGAATAGCATATATACATATTTTTCATTGCAATACGAATTTTGAAACTGTTTAAAAATTAATTTTAAAAATATCTTCGTAAAATATTATAAATTTGGTTAATAAAAATTATTAAATTCTTAAAATATTTCAAATTTAAATTTATGTATATTTCAAAATAAGAATCAAATTTAGGTTTTTATTTCTTTTTTTCTTTTTTATTATTATAAGAAAATTTATAAACTTTAATTGTTCCAAGTAGTATTCTAGTTTTAAAAATCTAATGACAAAATAACTATTTCCATTTTAAAATCAGGATACTTATTATTCATATTCTTCTTTTTAATCTATATTTTATTTAATATATCCCTGATTGAATATAAAATATTCTCTTCAATATTACTTAAACAATTATAAAAAATTAAAGGAAATAGGGAAATTTTACTTTTTGGAATTAAAGAAATATGAAACTTATATTTGCAAATAAATTATAAGCATTAAAATAAAAATTAATAAAAAGCACAAGTGCAGAATATACAAGTGTTTAAAACTAGGTTATACAAATCATATCATAAAAATCAAACATGCTATGAAAAGAAGGAAATAAACAAGTGAAAAAAAACATGTATATAATTGATAACGTCTTGCATTTACTGCAATTAAAATATCCAGATACCAGATAAACACGTACAGTTACACAAGAGAAATATAAAAATATGTAAAATACCATATAAAGCATATGTAACGTATGATTAATAGCTTTAGAATGAAACACGTTTGCTTACAATAATAATTCAAATCAAAATAAATATTTATATAGTCCACTTATCATATTAAAACAAGATTTATAGTTTTTTCCTACTGTTTGAAATAGATAAATTATCATTTCATACCTTTAAAGTGAATGCACATATATTGGAAAATATTTTTATGAAGAAATTATGAAAAATATAAACTAAATTCTCTTGTCAATATCTCCAAATATGTTATTACAATTATTTAATGTCATTATTTATTTTTTGTAACAACAATCTAATATGCATACACAATGATATCTATAATCTATATCTTAACAGCAGCTATTAAAATTTCTTTAGCCGTGCCATTTCTAGAAGACACATTTTTGCAGTTTGATTACAAACTGTGTCAGTAAAATGATTAATTATGGTGTATTGTTTATTTTAATCTCTCAATAAATAATTAGCAGTGACATATTATCTGAACGTATAATTAAGTAGGCGTTGGAAATGGAATGTTAATTGAAAATGATAGTAGCAATTGTTTTTTATTGCAGTGCGTATGTTGAAAAGAAAAGTAATGGAAATTTTAAATGATATAAAATGTTGGTATTATACAAGTTTAATTGGAAATTACTGTATTTGGAAAATACAGAAAGTATATAATTGAAATATTTTTATGAACGTTTAGTATTTACTATTAATTAGGATTCTTTTACTTGTTTTATATTAATTACTCCCAATTAAAGATGTTTTAATTACAATTAAATATTTTATCATTGATAATTCTAGAGAAAATATACTTTTACTAAATTTTCCGAATTTTTATGAGAATAAAGTATTTTTTTAATGAAATTATTCAGTCTAAAAATTTTTATAGTTCCTTAATTAATTTGAATTTTAATTGTTTGTTTTCTAATTTTGTTTAATTACCAAATATTGTATTAAAAAATAATAATTACAAATTTACTATTTTAATTAAATAATAATATAGAGTGTCCCAAAAGAGTCAAGAATTAAACGTTTGAAAATCTTCTTTACAAAGAATTATTTCAAGGATTTACATCTTAAACCTAACAAAATTCAACTTATGCAAGAATTAAAACCAACAGACCATCTTCAACGATTAAATTTTGGAGAGGTTTCCAAACTTCGGAAATACTCCGACCAATGGGACACCTTATATATACATAAATTTTTGTTCAAATAATATTTTCTTATCATATTAATTTAAAATCTAACCATCTGTACAAATTTAATAGTTAAATTAAAAATATAAGTTAATTGCGAAATATTAATGATTAATTACTACAAGCAAAATATTTGTAATAATTTAAACGCTTGATAAAAATCTTAAAAATTTGGTTAGGTGTTAATTTCCGGTTTTGTTTTATTTTTAATTGAAAAGCAGATATATAATTTATGAATCAACTTTCTATAATTAGTTTTTTACTAATTGAGAACAATTTTAAAATATATTAATTATATTTATATGAAATCACAGATGTCAATCTTAAATTTTGACTTAATTTCTTTTTACCTAATGCAAGTCAATCATAATAAAAGTGAGTTACGTTCACTTAGTTGTGTATGTTTTGTTTTTATTTTCACCAATGCTTACTATTTTGTTTCGAAAATAAATGACTGTCTACTTCAAAAGTTAAAACAACTGAATGTAAGTCTTTTTACCTAATGCAAATCAATCATAATCAATTTAAAATTAATTACCAAAAATATTTATAAATAAATGTTTTGTAACTTACATTCAGTTTTTATTGTCACCAATGCCTACTTATTTTGTTTCAAAAACAAATGACTGTCTAGTTTGAAAGTTAAAAAACAACTGAATGTAAAACGTCAATGAATTTTAATTTAAAAATTAAATAAAGTTATATAAGAGAATTTATATTGTTAATATATTAGTTTGAAAACCTTGAACCCCAAATTATGAGTCTTACGTTACAGCGTTACGCCATAACACATCTGATCCCAAGTCTGAAGATATACATAAGTATATACACGTCTTAGGTATAAGCATCCGTTTCGTTCAACGTCCAACTTGACCACATATACAAAACGTTAAAACGACGTCGATGCTGGGCGTATGGACGCGTCTCTTGACTTTACCCTGCCTCTGCGTCTCATATAATATGAAATTTGTCAATACGCCGTAGCGAATCGAGATATTCGAAGCATGAGAGCATCGAGGCGGCTGGGTGACCAGACGGCCAAGCACACGTTTACGACGGACGGAGACTTTATGATCGGCCGTACGGATTTTGATTGCTAATACTAGAACATTTATTGCATGTTGCATAAATCTTCATGGAGAATGTTGAACAGGGGCCCTCTGTCTCACAACTATACCATATCCCTTAATATGACTTTTGATCATTTAGATTTGATATACATATCATACTGTTTCATTTATTTAACCTCAATTTTAGCTTAATTTTGCTATTAAAATATCATTTTATTTACCATAATAAAATTTAATTTATAACTTTCCAGTCTAGTAAAATTATAAGATTATTAACTTTAACTTGCTTGTCTCTATTTATGTGAATATCTTTAAATAATTCGAAATTAAATGAACCTACATTTCAGACAAACTTAAAATAGATTTACTACAATCAAAATTCGGAAATAACAAAATTTTATTCCATAAAAAATGGACTCTAGCAAGTTGGACGGTCTTCCCATTATTAAATTTGTACCAAAAGAGCTTGTTTGGCAATGATTTATAAATTATTGAATAATTTTGTTAAGGAGAGGCTTTTGACAGTCTCTTTTTGAAGATTAAAATTATTTGAAAAGGTTTTCAAATGCGTTATTCATTTATTAAATTTTAAAAATATAATAATTATATTAATTGTCAACAAAATGCCGAAAATCTTCTTGTACTTTTTTTCAGTTATACGCAAAAAATAAAAATGTTTTAATTCTAGAAAAATTACAGACGTTTTTACTATATAGAAAAAAAAATTCTTTTCAAATCAATCAATTAAAAAGATTTTATATCATACATCAAATTAAATAGAATCTAACTATAAACACATGATCAAAAGTTTGTTATAATTTTTTAATTATCTTTATATCGGTAAAACTGGAATTTCTCAAAATTTATCAATATGGAAATATTGCAAATTAAAAAAGACGCATAAATTAAAAAAAGTATAGTATCAATATTATAATAAGACAAATAAAATAATAAAACAAATAAAAATAATAGTATAACAAACGGAAATAATTAGTTTTTTTGTAAAGCAACTGATTCTGCAAAGTTTCTTAAGTTTAGAAATTACATTTCTAGTAGATTTTAATAAATTATCAAATTATTTTTATCACAATTATTTTAGTAAATATTATTTGCCTGTAACTCAACTAATTCTAACTGTACTATATCATATTATTTTTAATTCATTCATTCTGTCCTAGCGGGCCGCAAAAAAACTTTTACCGGATCGCTTGTTGTATACTCCTGATGTATACAATACCCCAAAATTCTTTCAAATATCTTGTTTATATCTTAAACCTTAAGACTTCAGGTATTCGGGAAAGATAAAGATGCCCGAAATCGGACAAAATTCCTAATGTATAGCTTTACTTTTTTATATCATCTTTAAAAACAATTTTAAAATATTTCAAATTATCCAATTCTTTTTTGAATATCTTGTTTGTATCTTGAGGCATTCGAGGAAAAATTGTGGAACGATATGTAATATCATAACCCTGAAATATCTACGTACCATCAACTCAATCTATGTTTATCTCTGATACAAATACGAAGGTATTAAATATCTAAATAGGGAGAGTGAGTGAGTGAGTGAGTGAGTAGTGGCTGCCTGCACCGGGCTGATGCTCTTGCACTGAATAAGAACAGTGCATAGTAGTAGCATAGTGCATATACATACAAATAATACATATCGTAGTGCATTGTGCAAAGTGCGATGGGGGTGATATGTTGTGGGATTTAGGATTTAGGGATATTCATTTAGCAATGATAGGGAAAAGTTAATTGTTACTCGTTTCATTGGTTTATGGGAACTATCAAGGGATATCCGTTAAATTTTACTATCACTGTTTTATTAAGATTTATTACAGGTATCATAAATTATTTTTCTTTTCATTATTTTAAATCCATTCAGGATTTTAAAAATTTAATGACAAAAAATGCATTAATTTACAAGATATGTTTTGATATAAAAACATTGGCTGTCAAATGCAGTCTTCATTAAGTTATTAAAAAAATTTTGTTAGTCTAAAAAAATTGAACTCTGCAGCAGGTAAGTTACAGTTCAACAATGAATATAAAAGCTTTCAAGTAGAATGAGCTGCTAAATGCAGTCCTTATTATGTTATTACTATTAAATAACGATTCCATAATTAATATAAAATTTATATCAATTTTTTTTAAAGAAATTATTAGCTTTCCAAGCTTTAAGGACTATTAATTTCTTTATCAATATTAACAATTTTACAACAAAAATATTTTATAAAAATTTTTAATTAATAATTAAAAGACAAATTTGCATAAAATTGGTATTAATAATTACCAAAATTACAAATTAATAATCGCTGTGGTCTGTTCAAAATAATTAATTTAAGAAATTGTAATATAAGATTGACATGTACATGATAATATCCCCACCCCATAATTAACCTGAATCCAATTATAAGGTTTGTATCTGAAGAATGCTCCCTTAATGATGATATAAATTTTTATTGTAGAACCATAAACATAATTACATTTTACAAAAAACAACAAAAATGTCTTTAATTACTTATACTACGTGAGATTCTTAATTTTATTTTTTCTTTCGTAGGAAAATAAATTTTGTATCGCTTCAAAAATGAAACATCGTAATTATACTTGTCTTAAACGTTTTCATAATTAATATATTACTACAAACCAGTTGATCAAATAAATATTTTTATTTTTTTGTTTTGTTTCCTCGAAAATTTCGGAACCACTTGCTCAAATTTCACTTCGTAATGACGGGCGTTGAAAATTACAAAGCTAGTTAGTAACGCATATTCTAATCACAAGTAAAAGGTCAAATACATAAACGTAAAAAAAATCAAAAAAAAAAATCTCATTTAATATATTGCGTTTTTTGGAATAGCCGTAAGAAGAAAATAAGGCGTGTATTGCGACCCTTCGACCTGAGACGCAGGCTCTTAAAATTTATTTACACCAGCGGTAGTCAACCAATTCAATTTTATTATTGTCTATCACTATCGGTAAGTATCTCAAACAATAGATGCATTTTTTTTTATTATTTAATTATAGAATTCAACAACAATTTTAATATGCACTTAACTTCATGACATTTTAAATCATGTGCGTCAGTATCTAATAATGCATTAGCTAAAAATATATATTAAAGTATTTCTGTTTAAAATATGGCGCCGATACACTTAAAATATTTTTTTCGTTCATCAGTGCTTAACTTTATAAAATCGAGATTAATTTATGTATATCGGTTGAAGAATTTAGAATTTATCTAAATATAAATAATATTGAAAATATTTTTTCACAGGAACAGTACTAGACCAATATGTATCCATGGAAAAGAAATTTATAAATCAAATAAATTAATTCATTAGTTTTATGGATTATTTATAAAAAAAAATTTATTGAAATGGAAAAGAGAAGTCTTATTAAAGAAATTTCTAGTATGTAAATATGTTTTTTTTTTATGATGAATAAACTATGGCCCTAAAGAACTGTGTACATTATTTTTTAAATATAACTCTTTTTGTATTTGTAATTAATTTTTTTTAAATATAGATTATCGGAAAACTAGCAGTTTATTTAATTTTAATACAATGAATATATAAAGTGAACGAAGAATATATGAATTATAAATGCTTTTGTAAAATTTAGTGAATTTAAAAACTATGTTTTAGCAAAAGAACTCTAAATAAAACCAGGACTATATTTTCAAATAAAAGTACCAATAAATATTTACCTGAAAATTTTACAATAACTATAAAAAAATTAACAGAGATAGCTCATAAAACAATTTTAAAAATTTTGAAAAATTCAACAAAATATGTAAAAAAAATAACAGTTTTAACATTATAACTGGAAAAAAGCGCAGCAAAAACTTAAATATACATTATTATCTAAGAAATTGGTTTATTCTTAGATTTATTTAATAGTTTCTTAGAAAGTCAATAATTTTTTGTGTATAGTAATATAATTTGTTAAATTTGTCTGTGCAGTAAGTGAAAATATTTAAAATTTTGTATATTGAGTACCACTGGTTTATCGAATGTCGCAACATATGAACACAAGACGAAAAGACCATCACGTTAAGAGTCCAGTGTAGTTAACAGAGGGCCATTAAAATACATATTTTACGGTCTTAAATACTTTCAACATAATTAACCGTCATAGGTAGTTATTAAAGCTGACATCCGATAAGTGAAAATGGTCAACATTTTCATACAGCACAAAACTTATACATATATTTGTTATTTTAAGTTGTAGTATGTTCAAGTTTATAAAGAAGATGAAAACATGAAATGTTATTGGTGAAGAGCACGTGTTTAAATTTAACATTTTAATTTTAGCGTATAGGAATAAAAGTGTTACTGTTAAATTACTTTCACGTACCTGGTTTGTGTTTTATGAGCGTCGTAAAATAGATATCATTTTTGAACGAAACTAACAGACTCATTACGTTTTACTAGTGACTTAGTGAAGTGATGGTCTTTGAAGTAACGCACTTCACTCGCATTGCCGTCGACTTCCAATGTATACAAACTTCTTTTCACATTAAATATACTCTATATGCAATGCAGCGCATTTTATTTTATTTTTATGTTATTAACTATTTAAATATTTCACCCAACGTTTTTATTATTTGGATTTCATTTCAAAATTTAAATTATTCCATTTTGTATTTCTAAAATAAGCCTTCACTTTGAGTTAAAATAATAGCTGAGAAAAAATAAGAACTAGATAAAGATAATTGAAGGTAATAAAATATTATAAGTTTTTTGATCATTTCTTTCTGGATTTATGTTGAAAAGTTTGTTTCAAATTTTAATATTTGATATCTTAATAATTATTTTAAATATTAAAATTAATAATTCATATAAATTATTTGAGCAGAATTATATTAATTAATTAATCAATCACAAGAAAATTTAGTTTTCGTTAAAAAAAAAAATTAATTTTATGTTAA
>NEEE01001042.1:33522-43575 GCA_002278615.1 Pogonus chalceus
TTTTATGTATAAAAATACGGAATATATAAAATAAAAAGTACAATTTTCGGTTGTTATAGGTTTATTAAATTCTTAAACAAATATTTAAGCAACAACAACGGATTAGAAATCAATAATATAAGAGGTAAATAAGTCATACATATTTTTTTACAATTTTTTAACACAATTACAAAACTGTTATAATAATAATAGTATACAAAAATATCAAATTCTAATGTTGTCTATTAGGCAGTGTATTTTACATATTTAACCTAAATTTATTTACTGTCAAATCATATGAAAAATAATAAAAATTATGGCATTATTGTCACCTAATCATCATTTTATAACAAATTCAAATGAATATTTTGTTTAAAATTATCATAAATGGTACATAATATACACAAAATAGTAATCATAAATGCTAAATGTATTTTGACTAGAATTATTTGATACATTTTGCATTTATTTTATGTTAAATGTGGAAGTCATTCCTAATTGATGTACACTTATTAATAGACTCTTAAATTAATTTTAATATATATAAAAAAATCAAATTAATGCTTAATCAAAGCGTATTTCTTTTACTGAAAAAAAATATACCTAATACTAAGACGACAGAATAATTTAGATGACAGTTTAAACTAAATATCAAATTTCATAATATAAATAATTATAAAGAAATGATAAAAGAATAAATCACATTTTTTGTATCAATAATACTAATTAAATTTTTATTTTAAATATAAAACAATAAATAAATGCATTCTTTATTTATTTATTCTTTCATATTTACTTATTTAAAATATTTATTTGTTCATGATTAATAAATTTATTTGCCAATAAAATTTCAACCCTTTTAAATTTTTTTGTTTTTATGATATTTAAAAAAATAATTTTGCCGATTTATCAAAATTCATTTACATATTTTCAAAAAACATGCTCTGTAGAAAGAAAACATATTTACAATTAACTTTGTAAATAATAATAATCATGATAAATTAAATAATATTAAGTATTTTAATTATGAAAAACTACAGAGCATAAATTAGTAAACTTATTGTATCTATTTGAAATATTTACAACTCACAATAAATGAAGTTAATAATAATACAAAAATCCCAATAACGAATAATAATAATAAAAAAAATAATAATATACGATAATTTACATCCCATACTTCGTATTCGTAGTGAAAAACAAAAATAAGTATTAAAAAAAAAAATTATATGATAATAAACAACTATTCATTTAATATGTTGATCAAAGAAAAAATGCACTATTTAAATATGTGATAGAATTCATAATAAATATAACAATTTTTTTAGACAATTTAAATAATATACTAGAATTTTTATTGTCTAAATAGTGCAGCCTTTGTCAAACTTTTCTTTTACGCAATTTCGCTTGTACTTCTCTTAATAAAATATCGAACGAGTCCTCCTCACGTCGGAATATTGATGTTGAATTGAAATTATCATCTTCTATATTATCTATAATTGCATTATTAGATAAATATTATATTTTAAAACTGTTAATTTAACATTTAATTGATAAAAAATATCGAAAAATTAATTAGATTAAAATAGAAAACGCGCAATGCAGTTTAAAGATTACTGGATAGTAAAAGAAATACAGAAAAAAATGTAGACTTACCTAAATCAGAATAACGTGTTTTGCAAAAAGCTCTTCTTCCACCAAAGCTTATATCATATTTAGGCAAGTTAGGATCATCATTACCGCGCTCAACAGCCTCATAAGCATCCATTTTATGTTGAAAAGTAACAAAACCATAATTATCCCTATAAAAAATGTTTATTTAACACACAACATAATTTTTACGACGGAAGTTCCCTACCCGTGGTCCCTAAAATGCACGCTAACATTAGTAATAGGCCCGAAACTTTGAAAGCGACGCCGTAAATCGACTTTCGTAGTATCATCACTAATTTTTCCTACGTATATCACGCGTCGTTCTTCAACTTCACGCATTCGCTCACGCTCAGCGCTTTCACGTTCTCTACGACGACGTGATCTGCTACGCGAATATGGTGATCTGAAATTTTATAAGCATTGATGACGTCACAAATGCTTTTTCTTATAAATGTCGACATCGGTTTTAGCGACAAATATTACCTAGAATGTCGGTAATTTCCACCGCGGTAACTATTTGATCTAGATCGTCTTCTAGACCTGTTGTATCTATGTCGTGATCTAGAGTTTCTATCGCTGTGCCATCTTCGTGGTGGTGATACTGATCTGGACCGGGACCTGGATCTAGAGGAGCCACTAAAATCATTATTGAGTATTTTTACGTTATCGAACCTTTACGAATAGTTTTTTTGGCGAAATAATCTAATCGCGTGGGTGTATTACCTTGAATATGACGAATATTCGGACCGGGAGCTTGACCTCGACCTCGAACGGGACCTTGATCGAGACCATCTTGAACCCAGTGAACTTGATACCGAGTTTGATGAACTATTGTGATGACTATAATAATTATTAAATTTAATTAGGATGACTTATAATTTTATTTTTCACAAATATCTTACTTTCTGTTCTGAGAAGTTGTTTTTCGGATAATATTATTGATAGGTTTTGTCTTTAAACTGGATACACTAGCTGAACTCGACGCACTTGAGTCTCTTCGAGTCCGATATTGTCTCACAACCTTTTCTTTAGGAACTTCTTCTTTAGTTTCTTCCTCCGTTTGAACTTCTTTCGATTTCATTTCAGGTTTTGCTTTGTCTTTATTAATTATTATAACAGTTTTATCTTCACCATGTTCAGTTGGTTCCTCTTTAATATCTTGTTTATCTAATTTAGATATATTTTCTTGCGCTATTTTCGGTGATTGTTGCAACAAAGTTGCAGTTATATTAGTAATTAAAGAATTGCTATTAATTTTACCGCTTGCATTTTGAAGAATTGGCGTTATAATCTGACTTAATTTAGTTTTATCAACGTTTGGATCTTTAATCGGAGAAGCGTTATCTTCACTCTCAGATGATTTCGAATCGAAAAATTTATTCCGTTGTAATTCTTTCTTTTTTAATAGTTTAAACGCAATTTTCGGTTCTGGAATTATTTGTTTTTGAAGGAAACTATTATCAGTATTAATTCCTATACTGACATAAGTCCGAATTTCATAATTTTCTTTAAGTGGTTTAACGTCTTTTGAACTTTTTTCTGTTGTTTCGTCTGGTTTTATTTCAGTTTTAGGTGATTTTTTAATTTCTGGTGGAACAAACTCTTCTAATTTTGTTTCAGATGTTGTTTGTTTCGCCTTTGCGTTTGTTTTTAATATTTCCGAAGCCATTTTCATGATTAATTCCTGATATTTTTCCTCCTTTTGAGTTTCACCTGGCATAGGGCTGTTCGAACCACTATTTCGGGGTGAATTTGTTCGAGAATTTTCACAACTATTTGTTTTAATAATATCACCGCGTAATTTTTTATATTCTTCTAAGTTTAATTTACGTTTTTTCGCGTTACGTTGTGTGTCATCGGAAATATCATTGACGATAATATTTTGAATTTGTTCATCATTTGCGTTTGTTGTATTTACAATTGTATTTCCTTTGTTTAATATGTTTGTATTACGAACGTTTGATTTTAAGAGAGATATCATAACTTTGCCATCACCGTTTTTAATAGTTGGTTGATTTTTAAGCGCATCTTGGTTTCGACACATAATAAGCTTTTGTTTTAATGCATTTTCATTGTTAATTGCGTTTTTAATTTGTTTACCTATCCGAATAGCTGTATCATCAATAACTGTACCTAAATTTTTTTTAACTTCATTTATATTATCACTTGATTTCTGAGTTTTTTGCTCAGTTTTATCACATTTCTTAATTAAACTATGATCAGGGGGGCTAAATTTTTTAATATTTATATCAGAATCCGAAGAAGATCTTCGAGAATTATTTTTAACTGGAGATACTGTACAATAATCATGATCTAATTGAACTGATTCGTTATTACAATTTGGTGACATAATTTTTAATAATTTATTACGGTTTAATTGTGCTGCCGCGTCTTGTAGTCGAGTACCGCGCGGTTTCTTACTCGGCATCGCTGGTATTACAGAAATGGATTTCTTCGTACCAGATGCTTTAATTTTTTGAATAAGTTCCATTGGAACTTGTTCCTGTATGTTTTTAGTTAATTTTGTTGTTGCCGGTTGTTTTAATTCGGGGTTTAATTGCTTTATTTTTGGTTTGTCATTAAATGCTTGTTTTGATTTTGGATTTGAAATTATTTGCGAGTTATCTATTAATGAGGTAGATTTTGAATTTGTGGATACATTAACGTTTAGTGGTTTTAAATCAGTTTGAGTTGGAGGTTTCTCTTCAAATAAATTTTGAGGTGGTTGTGGATTCGCAGCTTCATTTGCTTCAAATTGTTCCCAAAGTGAATCAACATCGCGCGCTTGAAGAACAGGCATTTGTTCTGATACTGTTTCAACATCGATGCTTTCTTCTTCTGAATCTTCTTGTTTCTCAACAATTTCTTGTTTAATTTCTTTTTTAATTTTAATTGGTTTTTTAGGTTCTTTTATTATTGTTTCCTTTTCTTCCTCATCGCTATCACTTAAGGGCATATTTTTTTCGTAACATCCACCATATTTTCGGTTAAAATTACGATTTTCTGGTTTATTTTTAGTTGGTATTATTGATTTAACATCGAATTTATTATCTGTTTGCATTAGGAGATCGTCATCGCCGTTAACATAACTAGTTATATCAAAATTATCATTTGCGCTATCTAATTCATCTGAAGAAGTCACCTCACTTTTAAACGATGAATCTAAATCAATTTCTTCTTTAACTACTTGTTTTAATAATTCTAAATTTTTACCACCAGTTTTTCGTATAGGCGGTTTTATTTCCGGTTTTGGTATTTTTTCCGGTGTTGGTTCTAATTTTGGAATTGTTGTTGTTGAAAAATCAAATGTTGGTATTACTGTGGTTGTAGGTGAAATAATTTTTGGTTGTTCTACTGGAAGTTCTGGGGTTATTTGCGGAAGTGATACTGGTGGTAAATAATCTAACATATCTACAACAATTCCTTGATTTTGTAATGCTAGGTCTGATGTTAGATCTTCTGATGGTGCAGCCTGGAATTTATATTTTCCAATGTAACGTATTGAAAAAATATAGTTCTTTCATTTAAGATTGGTTCTATATTCAATAGCGCAATTATAATCTTTAAAATGCGCAAAATATTGAATTATTTAGATAATTTATTTAAAAATGTAACAAAAGCGTAAAAATACAATTGTTTACATTTAAATTTGTTTTGATAACATAATATTTATTATATTTAAAAAAAAAAACTTCGGTATACATTGTTTTTATTTAATTATATTTCATTTTGTTGTGAAATACACGCGCAATTAAAACTTGTAATGTTTAATGGCGTGTATTTAAAAAATATAAATTACAAAGATATTGCAAAATATCGTCAGACAAATCCGGATATTTGAAAACTTTCTTACGCAAAATAAGGGAATTAAAATTAACAAAAAAACTTGTTGATAATTATTTTTTTTCTTCATTGAACGAAATAAACGCGCAAATAAAACCCGTAAATATGTTTACATACAAATATCATATTTTATTATAAAGAATTGTATTAACAAATTAAAATTAATAAAATTTTAAAACTGTCTAACATAAAATAATTAAAATTTAAATAAGTTTACACAAAAAAATCATTTTCTGAAAATATTAAATTTTATTCTGATGTATTTCAAAGATTAAAATTAATATGTAATTAAGAAAGATGTTTCGATAAGTCTTAAAATATATAAATACATAAAAATAATCGTTAATAATTTGTTAATTACCTTCAATAATAATTAAAAATTAGTCGTTAATTGATTTCAAACGACAGCATTTATATTATTTCATTAGTTTTGCGAAATATACGCACAAATTAAAGCCGCAAATTTATTTCTATGTATTTTTAAAAAGTCCAGCAACTTAAATATTTCTTACATTAAAAAGAGAAAATTTATGAAATAAAATCGTTAATGATTTGTAAGTTGTCCTCATTATTAATTAACAAACTTATTGTTTGTTAATTGATTTTAATCGATAATGTTTGTATTATTACATTATATTTTCATCTTACGCACAAATTAAATCCGAAAACAATATTTTATTATTATATTTCGATAAATCCAGCAAAACCGTGAATCACCCGAAAAAAATATTTATAGTAAAAGTATTTAGATAGTTCTTAAGTAAAATAAAAGATTTTCATTTTTAAGTCTCACCTCAATTGCAGTTAAGTGTTGCCAATCACTAAATATTTTTTGAAAATCTTTTGAAGGGGGTGAATTTGATAATTTTGGAAATGTATTAATTTGACCAGACATTGGGATGACCGCAACATCTCCATTGATTCTAAAAATTATCAATTGATCCAAATAAATAAAGCGTCATAAATTATAAAAAGAGATAATATTTTTTTCGTAAATTACAACATATGTGTGCATATATATACATATGACGTAACTGATAAACAAAAATATTATGAACTTACTCTCTCTCAATATCTTGCTCCCAAATAACAGAATGATCAACATATTCCGAAGAATTTTGTCTTGTATAATCATCACCAACAATGTCTAATAAAGAACTTTGTGAATCATCCAAAAGTTCATTCTAAAATATTATCTTAAGTTGTAATAAAAATTATTCACTAATTTTTTATGCAAAATTTTCACCTGATATAGAGCTGTCCCAAAGTGCTCTTCATCATGAAAATTAAGAAAATCCGTTTCCATGACCCCCAAAAGGTTGTCAATATTTTCCTATTATACAATACAAATAAATTTATTTTAATAATTATGAAAATTCGAAAAAATTTCATAACATTTTTGAAATATTTTTACGTATTAGTAATTATACATTGTTAAGTCTTTGTTTGTTATTAATAATAAATTATTATAATAACAATAAATAATTATAATATTTGTTTTTATGTACTAGTATACTTTGGGAGTTTTATAACCAAACCATTCATTATAATTAATGAAATAAATTAATGAAATTATGAAGCTAATGAATAAATATTGAATAATATTTATAAAAAATGTATTGTTAACGGTTATAAATGATATAAATATTGTAGGATTTATACCGGCGGCAAATTTATAACCTTGATATACTGTAGTTCTCCGAACTTAACCTATATTTTACATGTAATATATTTCTGTAATAATATATACATGTTTGTTATACAATATGTAACTCACATGAAACAGTACTGAAGTTGAAACTATGAAACAATCTAAATTTAGAAAGAGAAATTAAAAATATCATACATTTGATATTCGACAAGACAGGTTGGGAGACTGGTACATATTTTTACTTATTCCATAAGAAAACAAATGATCCTTTGATTCACAAGTACGTAGACATGTACACAGTAAGTTTCTACATCTGGTTTATATAAATACTGTTGAATTCACACATTACTTACGATATATTTTTAATTTAAACACACTAAACTATCACATGTGTCCACACTTAACTTATCTAACAATCAACACGGCACCACGCATGCATGATGATTCATTGTCACCAACATTTTTCTCTTCAAAACTTTTAATTAATCTTACATTCTATTTCTTTTTCAAGCAATCTAAATATCATTTACAATGTATAACATATTTATATCATCATTACAATTAACAAAAAAATATATTGTCCTTAAATGATGTAAAATAAAAACAAAAATATTAAATATTTTTACATTAAAACGTTGGTATTACAACCCTTTTAAGAAAATTTACGAAATGCTTTTCATAAAATTAATGAAATTTTCTTGTTACTATTAAAATATTACGCGTAAAAAAATATTCCATGCTTTATTTATACGAAAATATATAATGACATTCTGTTATTAATGAATTATAAAATTGTTTTTATAATTTTTTTTCCAGAAGTATCACCATAATATTATAAAATCCCTGTGGTTACTAGTGCTTTTATGTTTATGTAACTGGTAATAATAACAACAAATGTCAAAGTTTGACACTTGACAGATGATTATTTGAGTATTAATAAAAACTAAAATATATTAATATTTATTGACTTAAATAACTGATGAAATCTAATGATTTTATAATTACATTTATCAATGTACTTCCCATTAACTTGATTATATAATTTTAATAAAGTTTTCATTTATATTTTTAGAATATGTAAGCTTTATTATTTATTAGCATATAACAGTAATTTTTTTATGTATAAGTATTTTATTTTAGTTTACAGATCTCATATAACTTAATAAAATCATCAATAATATTCGAAAGAATTGTTTTACTAGTACAAAATCTATACTATGTAATATTGTTTATAAATTAAATAATATTAAAATGTCGCATTTACAAAGAACTTTAATGAAAAAACCTATTATACCGCCATCGCGCCCATTAAAACGGTGAATATTCTAATAAAAATAGTTTTAATTGATTAAAAATATATATTTTATTGATATTTCAGGAAAGAACAGCCGAAAGATTATACCCCATTAACTTGGGATAAGTATTTTACTGAATTCAAAGATGTTGATATAGATTCAAATAAATTTCGAGTATATTTAAGCGGTAATGAAGGTCCTGTATTATGTTTACTTCACGGAGGAGGTTATTCAGGATTAACATGGGCATTGTTTTCTCATGAAATCTCTAAAAGAATCCAATGTAGAATTTTAGCAATAGATTTAAGAGGTCACGGTGAAACACACACATCAAACGATGAAGATTTATCGATAGAAACGATAAGCAACGATGTAGTAGATGTTATTAATCATTTATATACATCCAGCGAAACTCTAGTGTTTATAGGTCATAGTATGGGCGGTGCATTAGCAGCCCATTGTGCCCATAAACTTCCACATTGTGCAGGACTTGTCGTAATAGACGTAGTCGAAGGAACTGCCATGGATTCATTATCAAGCATGCAAACATTTTTAAAAAATCGTCCGACGACATTCTTAAGTATCGAACACGCGATTCAGTGGTGCTATCGAAGTTCACAAACGCATAATTTAGAATCCGCGCGGGTGTCAATGCCAGGACAAATAAAAAATACATTAACAGGTAAATTAGCGGCAAGTGAACTAGCAGAACTTACTCCAATACCAGTTGTTGATGCAAATGTTATTGAACAAGAANGTCAATGCCAGGACAAATAAAAAATACATTAACAGGTAAATTAGCGGCAAGTGAACTAGCAGAACTTACTCCAATACCAGTTGTTGATGCAAATGTTATTGAACAAGAACTTTCGAAGCAAACTCCAACCGGAATTGAAACAATAAGTGAAGAAAACTCAAACGAAAATGAAGCGAATAGTAATGTTCCATCGAGTCCTTCATCAACTGCTATGGAACCGCCGAAAAGTACATATTCCTGGAGGATTAATTTAAGTAACACTGAAGTACATTGGAAAGGGTGGTTTAATGGTTTGTCGGAGTTATTTTTAAACACACCATCACCGAAACTTCTTCTCCTTGCGAATATAGCAGGATTGGATACTTCGTTAACTGTTGGACAAATGCAGGGGAAATTTCAAATGATTGTGTTACCACGCTGTGGTCACGCGATCCATGAAGATTTACCTGATAGAGTTGCAGATACAATTGCAACTTATCTAGTTCGACAGAAATTAACGTTTGCAATTAGTGAATTTACTCCAGTTATGCCAGGTTGCTAATTATTTATAGGTTCTAGATGTTTTATGCTTCATATTAATATTTTTTTGTTGTAATCATGTAATTTGTGTTGATAAATGTGTGGAATTATTAATAAATAATGCGTAATAATTTAATTTTTTATGCTTTTATGTAAGATTGTATTTTTTTATTAGTTGGAATAAAGTAAATATGATCAAAATTTATGTGGTTTTATTTTAAAATGATTTATTTATTATACAGATGCATAAATCTTTTAAATATTAATTTAATAATTCTTAGATCAATTTGTTAGAACATTTAAAATTTAAAATTGAGAAAACTAAGGCCAGAAAGCTATTTCCCATATAAAAAACT
>NEEE01001055.1:9066-20083 GCA_002278615.1 Pogonus chalceus
TTTTTTTTTTCAGAGAAAATATAATTAAATAATTCTTCTTCTTATAACTGTAATTCGTAATTCCAATCATAAATCAAATGTTTTATTTATAGAGCGTTTGTTTCAGAGCTCTAGATTTATTTTTATGTAAACATTTAAGGTAAAATAAATAAATGAAAGAATTCAATATTTACCTTCAACAACAAATGTTCCATCCTCCGTAGCAATCATAAGCCTGTTTTCACTCCAGGAATCTCCACAAATGATGGTTACGGCCGGAAACACAGGGTAGAAACAATTTGGTTCCCAAGGTGAACGTTTGAACACAGTTCCAGGACTTCCGGCGCTTGCCAAACTGGTTGGCGCATCACCACGCATTATTGCTTCAAGTTTTAGTGCCTATATATAGCCATTTTGATTTATTGATAACTAGTTATAAATTATATGTTCCAGAAAATTATAGTCGAAATTCTATTTATAGGTTAAACAATGTTATTTTCATTGTTTCATTTGTTTTTCAACACCGAGTATACGACATTAAAACCATTTATATTTATATTAAAAATCGATTTTATAAAAACTTGTTTTCTACTGTTACATTTTACGGTTAACAATTATGTTCTTTGAATATGAATATACATAATTTACTATTTTATGTCTGACACAATGATAATATTATATTATATAGGGGCTGTCGTGAATATACGGGTATTAAAGGAATACAAAATATAAACCGAATAGATTATATTATGGTTATTTATCAGATTAAAATAAAGACAAAAGATGTAATAAGATTAAAGCGTTGATTATGATGTATTTTGGAAGTAAATTAAATAATAATAGAAGAAGATAATTTATATATTTGCATATAAACTAAATTATAACCATAGATATTGTAACAAAAGAATAATAAAATAAAAATAGCAGTGTATATAGGTACATATATCGTAAAGATACATTGAAAGTATAGAAATATCTAAGTAAACTAATTTAAAATAATAAAGTTAGCAGTTGTATGTAGTTACATTTTATGTATAAAGTAAATTTACTTACTTGACCAATTCGAACAAATTCAATTTGGCGAGCATCCTCTTTCAAACGCGAATGTTTTGGTGTTTCCGCAAGAACATCGGAAAATGCGCGTCGATTCAACATAGTCTGTAAACATATTATTTCTAATTTCAGTTTAAAATTGTTTTATGTGGGTGAACTATGTAAACAACCTCAATTTGCCATATTGGAAAGTTTTATTTCAAATTTAGAACAATAATTATTTCCAGATTGGAACATTTTGATAAACAACATATGGTATCTTACAAAAAGTGTAGGCCTTATAAATTTATAAGGATAAATTATTACGGCCCTATTCGCATGTACAATGATATAGTGTTATTTCGAAAAAACGATATTTTATTAAAAAAATAAAAAATGTTATGTACTACATGAAATAATGTTATTGTGATGCAGATAAAAATTCAACATTTTTAATAAAAGGGCGGTTAATCAAGTTTATGTTGTTAAAATTGATAAAAGCATATGCTAAAATATTTTAAATAATTAAATAAATACCGGGGGGTCAATTTTTTTTGTTATATTAGTAAAATTTTCATTACGCCATAAATTTTTCCCTAATAATCTTAGGACAAATATTTAAATACGAAAGTTGTTTAGAATTAAAATATATATTCAATTATATACGACAATCCTGTCACGAGGTACAGTTAAATTAAAATTTCAAACTTTAAAGCAGTTAACAGAGTGCCATGTAAAATAAAACAAATAACTACTTATCATTTTATGTTCTATTAATTGTTATTTCAATGTAAGAAAAATTAAAATAATGATGACTTACAACGAAATAAAATAAATTTGATATGAAAAATTAGGCAGATCCATCTAAATATTAATTATGAAGTGTAGCTTAAAATTTATTATTTGTTTTTATACGAATAAAAAAAATTAAGGGAAGGTTCTGGTTTCAAAATTTCAAAAAATCGATTTTTTTTATTGCATATTTTGAAAGTTTAATTCAAGTAGAATATTTGTGCAAAAGGATATTTCGATCCGACATTTATTTACGGAGCTACAACGTCTCGAGCAAGCCCATTCATATCGCGAGTTTAACTTTACAAAAACTTCAAACGCGTTTTTCTCGAAACTATGTTTTTTTTCTTTACGCCAAATGTAGCGTTTAAATTTGCTACTTTTTCATTCGGGTCAAAGTTAAAAAAAANTTTTCATTGGCTTAAAAAAAATTCCCAAACTTTATGCATATTTGAGCACGAGAAACAAGAACCTCCTCTTAATGGTTTTAAATATAAAGACAAGATTACAGAGGAATTCATAAATAAACGAGGTGTTTAATTAGTTTTTAAATATAAATTAATTATATATTAAACAAAAAAAAAATGTTTTTGTTTCCATTCAAAGCTAGGCACCCTTCAAACAATAAAAAAGTAATATATCATGTTTGATATCAATTATTTAAAAACGCATTTTGAATACAGCTATAAATATAGATTAATACAAGCTAGTATTTTCAGTTACAACAATAAAGTATTGATGCATTTAATGCAATTATTATTTTTCAAACTTGTCAATGTTTGAAACTAGTAATTTTTCATTGCAATTGAAATGATGGTTTTTTATTGTTTTAATAACAGATAAATTAAAGGGTATAATTAAATAATAAATAAATAATGAATTACAAGAAACGGAAGCTAAATATATTTGACATACATATTTAGAATTTCCCCAGGTAAATGAATTAATTTATATTTATGTATTGACCTATAAAATATTCCTGAAATGATATTTTGTATGAAAACTGTAAAAGGCATGAAAATAAAGACTATAAAACATGTGATCACACATATATAGATTAAATGGAAGCAGCTGTTAAATGCAGAATGCGATTATAAAGCCGGAACTAGTGTACATTCTACTAGGGTAAGGGGTATAAACTCAGTAAACCTTTGATGCGCGAACACATGTGAAATCGCATTGACATCGGTCCAGTGCACAGCATCGCTTGTGGTTTGCAAAACCGTCACTGACACTCTACCTATGCTTCCTCTGGTCAAAGTATAAATATTTGTTACATACTAAAATCTTTATAGCTTTCTTTAAATCTATTTCTAATATTTGAAAATACTAAAAAGGTTATAAAATAAAGTAATAACATTAATAAATCATGTAAATGCAGTTATATTCAGAAAGAAAACAAGAAATAGTGTAGTGCTGCTTTCCATTTTCGTCAATATTTAATCCATGGATAGATTCATACATATAGACCCTTCCGCAGTGCGTGTATTTGTGACCCGATTCTATGATATAATGCGAGAATACGAAATCAGTATAAAAGGTACAGGAGTGTGTGTATAAAAGAGTTTTATGGATGTCTATGTTATGGCTGTCCACCCTTTTCTACTGCACGCATTTTCTTTTGATCATATAGTGTCCCTGTTCACTGACTCTTTGACATATTTTTAATTTTATTTTGTGTTCCAAACTTAAACCTTACGCACTTTTTTCCCTCATTTCCTTTAACGTATTATAAAACGTAAATCAAATGAATAAAATATAGGTTATTTAAAACAATAAAAACAGGAGAAAAAGATTTGAAAGAATAAAAAACGATGCTTGTAGTATGTAGATAAAATGTGATAAAAGAAAAAAGAATTTCTTACATGTTGAAAGAATGTGAAAGAACAAGACAAAACGAGAAAATAATTGAAATTATTCTGAAACGTGTAAAGATGCTTATTCAAGTAATAAGGCTCTTTTATTTTATATTCCATGTAAAGTAAAAGGAATAAAATATGGGAGTTATCTTAAAATTTCTGGAATAGATATAGCTATAAAATATAAAGGACAAAAAAACTTTAGTAGTTGCGGCTCTCTTAAAATTTTCGGGGACCCCTTCAACCTTTCAGGATCTCCTAGTGGGTTGCAACCCCTTTTAAGGCTACAATACAAAATTTAATCCAATATCTTAAAGATACAAATCTAAATAAATAAAATTTCTGGAATAAGAGAGAATCTGGCATACTCTAAGAAATTAAAACTTATGCTTATTTTGAAACATATAAACGTGCTTATTCCAGTGATACACCTCTTTTATTTTCTATCCCATGTAAAGTAAAAGAAATAAAATATGGGAGTTATTGCAAATTTCTGGGATAGATATAACTACAACACACAAACGACAAAATCTCTAATAGCTGCGGCTCTTTTAAAATATTAGGGATACTTTTTAACCTTTCAGGATCTCCTAGTAGGCTGTAACTCCTCTTTAAGGGTACAATAAAGAATTTAATCCAATATTATAAAGACACAAATGTAAATTAAAAAATTAAGGTACCCCAAAGATTTCTGGAAGAAGAGAGAATTTGTTATGCTCTATTAAATTAAAACTTATGCTTATTTTAAAACATATAAACATGCTTATTCCAGTGATACACCTCTTTTATTTTATATCCCATTTAAAGTAAAAGGAATAAAATATGGGAGTTATTGAAAATATCTGGGATAGATATAACTACAACGTACAAACGACAAAAATCTTTAGCAGTTGCGGCTCTCTTCAAATTTTCGGGGACCCCTTTAAACTTTTCAGAATATCCTAGTGAATTGCAACCCCTTTTAAAGATACAATAAAGAATTTAATCCAATATCTTAAAGATGCAAATGTAAATAAAAAAAATTAAGATACTCCAAAGATTTCTGGAAGAAGAGAGAATTTGGTATGCTCTATGAAATTAAAACTTATTCTTATTTTGAAACATATGTATCCAGTGATACACCTCTTTTATTTTATATCCCATGTAAAGTAAAAGGAATAAAATATGGAAGTTATTGAAAATTTCTGGGATAGGTATAACTACAACGCACAAACGACAAAAAATCTTTTGTAGTTGCGGCTCTTTTCAACTTTTCGGGGATCCCTTTAAACTTTTCAGAATATCCTAGTGAGTTGCAACCCCCTTTAAGGATACAATAAAGAATTTAATCCAATATCTTAAAGATACAAATGTAAATAAAAAAAATTAAGATACTCAAAACATTCTGGAATAAGAGAAAATCTGGCATACTCTAAGAAATTAAAACTTATGTTCGTACTTTTAATATACTTACGAAAGCATGCAATTTAAGTTATAATTTATGATAACATCATTAAAAAGAAGAAAATGTACATTGTGTTTAGATGTATTTGGTCATTTTGAAGAAAGAAAAAAAAATTGTATAACACTCACCAGTCTCTGATCCGTCATATGCTCTGAATACAAGTCCTTAATGAGCATGTCAAGAGTCCTTTCTCGTTTTCTGGCAAATGTAGGGGTGTCGAAGGTGGCCTTTTCACCGTTGATGAGTTTTACTAGAAGGAACTGTCTGAAAAGGTCATGATTCTTGAATACTGGGGGACAGGGAAGGCTTGGCCCAAACAGTGGTACTGTTTCATCGGAATACACCGCTAAACGATATTGTCGTTTACTGTCGATGCTTACTACAGCGAAAACATCTGGATTTATCGATTTAAAGAAACTATAGCTTTGTTTATCTCTATAATCTATATATGCACGTGTTCAGTGTTACTAATTAAATCTTATAAATTGATTCATTAAACAAACAACTATAATTATTGCAACTTTAAACTTTGTTTATTCAAGATTTACAATTTAACCTAAAAAATCTTAAAATTTATATTTTTATTTGAAATATCTCTTAAAATTAATTATGCCCATAACAAAATATGAACTTTTGGTGAATAAAAATTATTTTCAAATAATAACCAAGCATCATAAAATGTAGTTTGTAAAAGCATACAAAATAATTTGTTGCTTTTATGTCCAAAAATCTCAGTCCATTTAGTAATTGGTTCATTTTTTGGAGCGATTTTTATTTTTATTATTTATACAAAGTAATCTCGTAGCTTTTTGAATATTTTTTGTATTTATAATACTTTTTAATTAATTTGAAAAAATTAATTATTTAACGTTGAGAATTTAAATATTTAAATTAGTTTTCATTTTGAGTTCATTATTAATCTTATTAGTAACGATTTTTCTAGTATTCAATTTTGTATTTTTGTGTCGGAAGCTCGGTATCGCTAATGGAGCCCGTTTTTTTTTTTTAAGTTTTGTTATATTTCGAGCATTCAATTTTGTGTCAGAAATTCTTTTACAAATTTCAATTATTATTATGTTAAATATAGGCTAAAATCTACTTCAAACTAAAATAATAGTTCATTGATTATTTAATCATTCATGTTTGCTACAATAAACAAGAAATAACACGAATTATTGCATATTTGGTTAAAATAACAACGTATGTAAATAAATATTTCTATAAATTTAATTACTTAATATGGATCATTGATTAACGCCAACATATAATGATAATATAGATGGTAAGGTATTAGCTTTATGTAATCATGATGCCGGTTCAATTCCCTAATGTGTCATAGTTTAATGATAAACGTAGTTACAATGATATCAAGTTCGTTGATATTAATACCAGTTATAACACTGATGCAGTAAAATAATAAAATAATATAAGATATAGTTTCCAGATGGAATCTAATATATCCACGATATAAAAAAAGGGAAAGAAAATCCATTGCAACGCCAATGATAAAATGCAAACATCTTTAAAAGTTAAAAAGAGTTCAGAAACTCATAAAGAATTACCTAAAAAAAAAACTTTCGGTTTTTAAAGATTAGCGCTGATTCAGTGAAAAACTTGAAAATATTTTTTTTACGTTAGATTGGAATAAAATTTCGTTTTTTCTTCTTCTCCAATAAATATTATCTCAAATATTATTCCACTTCGAATGCAGCCCAGTTTCTCAAACAAACATGTGGAGAAATTTTATTTACATTGAAAACGTCAAGAAAATTTCGTATATTTTCATCAAAAAAATTTTATATTAAGGAATACAATTGTTAGATGGTTTTCTTTGTTCTATAATTTATACGATGATGGATCTTCTGCTTCGTTTATCGTAAAATAAAATGTTAGATTTTCATTATTTGTTTAAGGTAATTATCACAATGTGTTGGAATATAATTGGCGTCTTGTATTTATTTACGTTGACTGAACTCGTAGTAATATTTTTCATTGTGTTATAAAAATAATTGAATTGAACTTGGAAGTTAATGTAATCAGACAATAAACAAATTATTCTTTGAGAAAATTTCTTTTATAATGTTATTTTTAGATAAACATAGTACATTATAGTTTTATAAAGCATATTATTTTTCGTTTTGAATAAAGATAAATAAAAATTTAATTTACATTATACATTTCAATTGTTTAAATATTCTAACCTTAAATTTACTTTTTTCAAGCAAATATTTGAGTAATTCATTAGAATTAACAAAAAAAAAAAGGAAAATGTATTAAAAAATTTATATTTTTAATGTGAATTATTAACAAAATAATAATATTAGTATCTATTGTTAGTTATAGAAAAAAATAAAATGATGTATGGGCTGTCAAGTACATAACATGTTGATGCAGGAACGTAGAATAAGCAGATAGAATAGTGTAGGTTGTAGCATTTCATAGATTTTAGATACCTTTACTCTGACTGACATCGTTAAAATTTTCGGAAATAACCTTTGTCACTTGCTTTTAGGAAAATTAAATGTTCTTTGTGTTGCGAACGGAAACGAAGTGGGCGGTAAGGAAATTGGTCGAAAATTGTTAAAAAATGTGAAACTGAAAGTTGAAAAGACTTTTATATCATTTTATTTGTTCATTATAACTGCAGTTTTCATTTTCTATTAAATTGTAAATGAAACCGTTTTATTTTTTGTTTTTTTATCTTTTGTACGATGAAATATGTAATTCTTCTTGTTTTATTTTGTAAAATGAAATATAATACATAGAAATTTTGATTCTTTTTATTTCAACGTATTTTTAAATTAAAATTTATATTGTTGTAATTATAAAATATATATTTTTATTTGNTAGCAGTGTTTCATATTTTACGGCAAGTCTCATCTTGTTGAACGGCAGGATTTGAACGAGAACTGCTAAATAATTATGAATTTTGCTCGATATTATTTTCAAAAATGTTAATTTAAAGAGCCCTGAAACAACCTACTGGTAGTATGGATTTAATCAGTGTCAATCTGATTCAAATACTGAGCCCTAAAATTTTACAGCAAGTCAAATCTTGTTGAAAGGCGAGATTTGAACCAAATAGCCAAATAATTATAAGTTTTGCTCTATTTCTTATTAAAAAATAGATTTATTTAAAGAATATGGACACAGTAAAGGCCAGTAATGAAACTCTTTTTTCTATTCTTCTTACACTTAACGTTTAATAATGACAACCTGCTTCAAATACTGAACCTAGTCATCCTACCAGCTGTTACAAGGTCATTCAATACAATTTTAGAGTTTTATACTTTTCAATTACACTATGAAGTAAGATTTTAGAATTTTGCATCGCACTTTAAGATACTAAGAAAAAAATTGAAAGATTATTTTGGTTAATAGTCTGTGGTACTTTTAACTCTTGGAAATATTTACTTTTTCCATTAGATGAGTGAGTAACTTTAAACCACGATAAAATAAAATTTAAAGTATTTAAAAGAATTATTTTCCATTGAATAATTCCTATTCTATTGAACAGTGAACACATGCAAAATAGATATAAAAAACATAAGAGATTATAGATAAAAACGTAGTGAAAAGGATACGAGTGAACTGGGATTTAATGCACGCTGGATTGAAGATAGTTTGCGTCTCGGATGCGGGCATCGTTTGTTGGTGCGCATTATCAACGAATATGATGTTGACGATATCGTTACCAATGTGTCTCTTTCTTTCCACCTGCTGTTTATTGTCCTTGGAGTACGGTAACATCGTTGAAACGTGAAACATTATTTCATGGCCTTCGTATATTGTATATACAGAGTATTTGCCTGTCATGTCGCCTGGATATAATAATGCAGCATAAGAAATATTTTCGAATATATTACTGTCTGCTTTCAATTTATACTTAAACCATTTTAGAGAATATATTTTTTACTTGTCATCTTTACCTACATATATGTATATTCATATATAATTTTATAAGATATATCTATTTTTAATTTGCAAATTTAATATATTTTTTAATTAATTTATCGCCAAAAACATGACAACAGCTAACTTGCACTGAATGTAACTATTTATCTATAAGACAAATATTTTACTTTTCTTTTTATACGCAAACGAAATGTATGCAGCCAGAATAGCTATTTGTGTATTAAGAGCGCAAAGTGGGATATTGTCGAATGAGAGAATAAGTCGCGCGGCATTCTTTCGAAATCGACAATGTCTATTTGCGCTCGAAACACACACAAGATTTTTTCTACAGTCGCCACAATGAAGTCATCCACCATAACAAAAAATAATAAATTTTACAAAGCAGGACATTTTGTTAGGTTATGTAATATACCGACAGAGCAATCATATGTCAGATTGCCTTGTGAAGGTATTTAACGTGTAGGTAACGTTAGCGAGCGTTTTTTCTACTTTGTCGCTCTAGAGCGGCAAAGTAACATTTTGCGTTGACAAAAGACAGCGCAAATACCTACTTTGTATAGTGACTGTAGAAAAAATATATTTTCCTAGAAGATTTAAAAGTAAGTCTATTATTTAGTACTCTTATAAGGAAGGATTTGCTTAACAACTTAATTGGTTTAAAGAAATCATCTAGAATATTTCTAAAACTTATATTAATTTTCATTTTCAATAGTTAATATTAAAGTTTTTTCTTGAAGTTCATTAGACTATCAAATTTCCTTTTTGGTAGTTTATTATTTGTACAATCTTCTATTTTGTTCTAAGAAAAATAATTATTTAAAAAATATTTCTAACTTTTTTGGTAAAAGTACTAAGACTTTAAATTCATCATTGACATTTTAGTCCGCCCCCTTCCCAACAAAAATAATATTTTATTGAATTTTTTTACATTTATGATTCTCGACCCCCAAAAATTATTTAAAATTTTATTATTTATCATTATTTAACTAATTTATTTAATCTTTAAATAATTATTAATTTATATTTTTTGGCATTTTACGGCAATTTAAATCATACATGGGTTTGTCGCCCTCCTTTTTGCTTTAGTGTAATTTTAATATATTAAAGTTGGTTATAATAACTTTAATAAAAATTTAAATTTAAATAACTTGACAAACAAATTTATAATAGATTTAAACTAAATAAAACTGTAATTTCAAAGTAAATATACAAAACTCCCACAATTGTTTACTGGTGAGTATAACAAGTATCATTATATGTACATCGTATTAGGTGATTTAGTTTAAACTTGTTTTCTTCAAAGTTTTGTGACATAATAATTAGTTTGGTTTGGAGATAACTGTTTATAATAAAAACTTTTTCAATATTAAAATCAATTTTGAATACACACGGAATGCAATTGAATTAAAACTATTGTTTTTATACTTCAAAGCATTGACAACAATTAAAAAAGATAATTATGTATGAAAATAAATTATTTAGCATTTAATTTAAAAAAAAATTAACGCTGTATAAATAGTTGTAATTATGAATAAAATATTAAAAAACGTAAAAAGTTTTTAAAAAGTAATTAACAAACTTTACATACTTCTCTTATAGCTTATTAAATGTAATTCTAAAGCGATTTAAAAAAGTTAAACTTTTTATTAGTAAATAAATTATTTAATTAAAAATTTGTATGAAGTACCGGAAATTAATTAAAAAAAAAAACATTTTAATTAATTATATTTTATTAACATGCATTTAAAATTAAATTGGAATATTACCTTTAACGTCCAACCCTCCTCTATATTTATCCCAACCTTTAAGTCGTATTTTTTCTCCAAGAAGGGATATGAATTCATCAAATGCTGGACTTCCCATTTCTGGAATCATAAAAATTCTTATATCAAATTTATCAAAATATATTCGTTTTATTAAAATTTTAGTGCTTCCTTATTTTACATTTAAATGTTTGTCACTTTTTGCAATATTTGAATATATTTTATAGAAAAAA